>CAUYON010086278.1:0-29659 GCA_963573935.1 Arctocebus calabarensis | reverse complement strand
TAGTTTTCTTTCTTTTTTTTTTTTAGACAGAGCCTCAACCTGTCACCCTGGATAGAGTGCCGTGGCATCACAGCTCACAACAACCTCCAATTCCTGGGCTCAAGTGAGTCTCTTGCCTCTGTCTCCCAAGTAGCTGGGACTACAGGCACCCACCACAATGCCTGGCCATTTTTTTGGTTGCAGCCATCATTGTTGTTTGGTGGGTCCGGGCTGGATTCAAACCCGCCAGCTCAGGTGTACATGGCTGGTGCCTTAGCCTGTTGAGCCACAGGCACCGAGCCAGTTATGGTTTTCTTTTGTCTGGCTGCTTTCAGCATTTTCTCCTTCATATTAACTTTAGTGAAGTTAATTATGATGTGCCTGGGGGATGTCTTATTTGGGTTGAGTCATGCTGGGGTTCTGAAACTGTCTGCTATCTGAATTTCAGAATCTCTTGGCATTTTGGAAAGTTCTCTCTCATAATCTCCTAAAGAAGAGACTCTGTACCTTGCGATGCCATTTCTTCATTTTCAGGTATCCCTATAAGGCAAATATTGGTTTTCTTTGAGTTATCCCAGAGCTGTCTGAGAGAATGATCCATTTTTGCCTTCCATTTCTCTTTCTCTTTGGAAGTTTGGGAGTGTTCAAAAGCTTTGTCTTGCATGTCAGAAATCCTTTCTTCTGCTTGTTCCATTCTGTTACTGTGGGATTCTACTGTATTTCTCAGATCTTTGAGGGATACAACTTCTTGTCTCAATGTGTCAAAATCTTTGGTCATTTTGTCTTTGAATTCATTGAACTCTTGAGCCATCTTTTGAGTCATTTTTTGGATTACGGCTTGAAATTCTAATTCCATCTTTTCCTGCATTCTGCTGATCTTATTTGCTATGCAGACTCTGAGTTTGATTTCTGACATCTCAGCCATTTGCTTATGCAAGGGATCTTGTGGTGTATCTACTTTGTCATTCCCTGGGGGAGTTGATCTACTCTAATTATTCACATTGATTTTTCTGTAGATTCTTATAATTATTTTTCACTTTTGTCTGTGACCATCCTCAGAGTTGGGGAGGTGTCTCTCCCAGATTAGACTCCAGCAGGATCACTGTTATTGCTGGATCTTTATAGGGAGTGACCCTGTGTAGTTCCTTTGGGACTGTCCCAGCCAGAGAGTTCTGGCTGTGGGAGCAGCTCCAGAGTGTGGCACACCCAGATCAAGCAGCAGGGCATGGGATGGTGCACGTGGTTCTGGGAGTGCCCAGCACCCAGTGGCCTTTGCAAAGGGAGCCCGTGCCTCCAGCAGTCTCTGGCTGGGAGAGGGCACAGGTCGCACCCTTCCTGAGTCCCTGGTCAGACAGACGGAGTGGTGTGAAGGCCGAGAGGGTAGGGGAGGACTCGGGTTGTTTGGCTCCCAGCGTTCCTGGCCCGGGAAGGCAGGTGGAGGTCCCTGACCAGTGTGGGCAGCAGGCGGAGGCCCAGTGGGGGTCCCAGTGGAGTCCCTGGCCACTGCTGGCAGCAGGCTAAGACGAGCGCCAATCTGGGCTGGTGGAGTTGGTGTCCACTGCTGGCCATGGGCCAAAGTGAGTGCCAATCAGGGATACCCAGTGGAGTTCCTGGCCATGGTGGGTGGCAGGCTGAGGCCTGATGGGGCATAAATCAGAGCCACTCAGGGGTCTCTGCAGAGTCCCTGGCCAGTGGGTGATAGCCTCTGTGGGGGTGTGGAGTGGAGCCCCATGCTTCCCAGAAGAGTTCCTGGCCTGGGGGCTGGCAGGGGCTCGGTGGGGCCCCAGAGTCTCTTACTTGGCAGCTGCTTGGTCCAGTAGACAGGGAGGGTGGTCACTTCTCAAATCCTTCTCTCTCAGTTCCAGCAGAGGTCAGGTTTCTGGTGCATTATGTAAGGGGGGAAGGATGTCCTGGAATTTCAGAATGATGAAAAACTGTAGTTAAATTTTTCTGCCTGAAGCTTGGTTTTTTGGAGTTGCAGCTTGTGTCAGCAGAGGTGGCCTGCAGTTATCAGTTCTCTCTCTCAGCTAGGCTCCCAGTCTTCAACTCAATTTGGCAGTTTCTAGAGGTTTTCTTTCTTTTTGGACAGGAACCTCTGTCAGAAGCTGCTTCCAGTCCATCTTGCCCCTCCCCCCAGTGAAAGTGTTTCTTGAAAGATTTGTTCTTCATATACAAAATATGAACCAATTAAATTTATAATCTATAATTATTGATATCTGGATCTGTAGTTCCTAAAGGGAATTGACATAAGCTGATTTTATAGAAGTTATTTTGTTATATTAAGTTCTTTCTTTCCTTAGAGAAAAGGAAATTAGGTTTATGTCACAAATGCAATTAGGTGACTAATCTTGGCTGTAATTCACTTAGTTGAAAGAATTACAAGCAATTTGTGACACAACAAATATTTTTCTATCAAACAAAGTCTTTTTGAGATCACCTATTCGGAAAACAAAAGCCCTTGTCTCTGAACACAAATCTGTCTTAAAATTTATCTCTATGCATCCTTGTGGCCTTATAAAGACATCATTTTAAAAGAATCTAGATAAATATATGTATTTCATAATGTATTATCTTACATATATTAATAAATTTTTTTATCTCAGTATTGCCATAATACTATTTAGGTAAGTTTAAGAGTTCTTTATCAGTTAAAAATCCCAAAGACAATAATGGAAAAGACTTAGGTAGATTTAGACAGCTATAGAGACAGATGAGAATAAAGCCAATATTTCCAAGCATTTGACTCAGTTCACTATGTCCCAGTTAGACCCTTATGCTTTGACTTGGCAGGTTTTGAAAACATATCATTTTTTTAGCATACATTTGGCTTTAAGTATCTACTGTAAGCCCTATTAAAATGGTTAACTACAGGTATAGTTATGTAAGAAAAGAATTTCTTATTTGGAAAATAAAAATTCTGTTTTTCACCTTCCTTTGCTGAACTAATCTATATATGCAGATTAGTACATTATATGTAACTGTTCTAAAATGTTTCAAGATTACAACATATAGATAGAGGAGTTTTATTTAAAATTATATTCTTTAACTTATTGATTCTTAATACTTAATGAAAATTATATTAATTGTTTAAGCTACTGAAAAATGAACTATAATATAAGTTTATCTGAAGCTTCTAAATCTCAACAATACACAAAAGCAATGTGTTTTAATTGTTTCTGATCTCTTACATTGAGTAGATTTACTTGCATCTGAAAATAATAACACAAAGTGGATGTTCCCAATACTAGCTTTACTCTTTTAAAACTTGTACATGTATGTATTTAGAGAGAATCTTTTGATACTATCTGTGAAGGTCTGACAAGATCATGAAGTCACCCTACAATGAGCACCACCTCCCTCATTGCTGAGTATCACTATGGTCACCTTCAAGGTACTCCCCTTGGGAAGCAGTGACACCAGTGCCTAGTCTACCCTTCAAAGCAATTTTGGAACTCGTTTTCTGGAATGGCCATCAGAACCATTGTCATATGAGGTCTGACAATTAAGTGAATGAACTTGCCACTATGCACTTACCTTGGCAGCACTGTGCAAACAACTCTGTGAGGTTTCATAACCTTGGTGTATCAGGTCTCACTGCTGTGTTCCTCTCAACATGTGGTGTCAATATGTGGTGGTGTCTTGCTAAGTGCCATTCATTATTGTTGTCTGATTTTGTGTGCCATACAACAAAAGCTTTGATGGTCACTCCAGAGAAGGAGTTCCAAATTTGGTTTGGATTGATTTAGATAGATTGAAGGGCAGACTAGGCAATGGTTTGGTGCATATCTTCCAAAGAGGAGTACCTTGAAGATACTAGAGATATTTGGCAGTGGGATATGTAGCACTTATTCTAGGATGAGTTCATGATAGATGTTTGCCCATGTAATGGGTACAATGTAAGGGTATGTGGCACACCTACTGGACATGGGACACAACTACAATAGGGCCCTTACTAGCTAACTCAAACATTGTAACCTAATTGTTTGTACTCTCATATTAACATGAAATAAAAAAGAAAGAAATTCAATAGGATTTTAAAAAAAAGAAACTTGGAAACGTTTGTTACTTTAATTGTTCTTGTTTCATGGGTACATACTTTTATTAAACTTATCAAATTTTACACTATAAGTGTGTAAAGTTTACTATATATCAATTGTACCTTGATAAAACTGTTAAAATGTTTAAATAATATAAAAATAACATTATAAAAATAAAATAAGCCAAATTGTATTCTGGGAGCAGACACATAGAAATAAGAAACCCTAATACACTGCTAATGGAAATGTAAAATGGCACATTATAAATTGTTTTGGAAATGTCCTAAAAATAGACATGTACTTACCTATGACCTAGGTATTTACTAAAAAGAAAATTAATTAAAAAAAACACCTATATGCAGAGAAAGATACATATATAATTGTTCATGGCAGCACTACTTGGAATATCTAAAAATTAGGAACTAGTGAATTATTGAACAAAGTATGGCATACCCAACAAATAATACTCTTATGAAGAGAAAGAAATGGACTATTAACTATTAACTATATTTATAACTATTATAAACCTCAAAAGCATTATCCTGAGCAAGGAAGCCAGACCAAAAAGGGTACATACTGTAGGATTCTAATTATATGAAATTTCTGGGGGAAAAGCAAAAACAAAGAGACAACAAGTATGTCAATGGGTTTTTAGGAGCTGAAAATATGAATGGTAATTGACTACAAATGGAAACATGGAAATTTTCTATATACTGGATGGAAGCATTTTTAGTCCTGGATTGTACTGTACATGTATTAAGGTACATTAATTACACCTTAATAAAACTGCTAGTTAAAAAAATGAAAAAGCTATCTATTTCTTAGATAGCTGTAAGTAGGAATGTGAGACTCATTAGCATATGGATGATCACTGTCACTGTAAAGGGGGAGAAAACACTCAGAGAAAGTCTATTGAAAGGTAAAACATAAGGACCTAGAACAGATCCCTGTGGGATGGCAACACTCAGAGTGTCCAGCAAAAATGAAAAAGAAATTGTGCTATGGAAATAGAATAAAAATGAAAGGAATACAGTGTCTCAGCAAGCACATAGCCTGGAATGGGGCTTGTCAAAAAACTACCCATACTTCCTAGAAGCCAATGAAGAAAAAGACTGAAAAGGATCAGGTAATGGTCACTGAGACCTTGGCGTAAGCAGTTTTCAAGTAACAGCGAGGACACAGGTCAATGTGGAGTGAACTTCTGAGTCACTAGGAAGTAAAGGGAGCTTGGCTCAAGAAGTTTATCTGGAAAAAGGGGGAAGAAGTTATCTGAAACAGGAAATGGCAGGAGATAGAAGGGAAAGAGTTTTGTCTAACAGAGGATTGGACAACATGTTTCAGTGTAATTGACAAAATGTAAGAAAGGGGGAAAAGGTCTGAGGATTCAAAAATGAGGGCTTGATTTTAAATAACAATTCCATAAGGGAGCAGAAAAAGGGATGGGCTTGAACAGACAAGCTGAAGGATTAGCATTACACAGTGTGGGACAATCTTCCCCAGGTATAAGAATAGAAGAAGAACAGTATTGATGGAAGTGCATGTGGAGGTCTGATGGGGTCAGACGCTTGTTGATGGCTTCAGTATTCTCTGTAGGAAGCAAGGCTGTCTGAGAGTAAGAGCAGATGTTGTGATACCAAGGATTTGAAAGGAATTGCATAGTTTACAGACCTCGAATGAGGGTAACGATCATTAATTTATAATGGTATCAGACTACTAAGTTGCATAATTCTCTCTAGGAATAAGAGGGAAGATGGACAGTAGGATGTGTTGAGGTTTGCTCTGTTGGGAAGATTGTGGAGCAAGGCTGTTCAGAATGGTGGTGAGGGTGGTGGAGGGAACTACCGTGGATACAGGCATAGGGGAGGGAGGGTGATAGACATTACCTTCACTTTGTCCTCAAGGTCCGAGACACTGACTTCAGGATAGGTAGTTTGAGAAGGAGGTCATGATGTAGGAGTGAGAAAAAGAGAATAAGTCAGGAAACAAGGCCAAGTTTGTTTGTTTTTGTTTTTGTTTTTTCGAGCTGCTCATCATTGTGGGCAATTACAGCTGAGCCCTGTTGAAAACCCTCTGAGAAACCCTGTAAAATGTAGCTGGGAATTGTTCCTCTACAAAACAGAAGGTTGACATGTTCATCCACTCATTCCTGCCACCCACTGTGGGGAGATTACTTCCAGCAATGAAACTCTCCCAGCCTTCCAGGAGGACTTGCCAGGGCTGAGCAAACTCTTATGCTTCACAAAATGCAAAACACAAACAAACTAACTAATAAAATAAAACAGAGGCTGAAGATAATGGGGAGGGCTGAGCTTGAGATGAAATGTTGACACCACCCAAGACTCCATAGAAACTGTCCAACCACAGCTTCAGCTGAAAACCAAAGTAAATCTAAGGCAATGGATAGGGTTGAAATTGAACCACCTGAATGAAACTTCCGATGAAGGCAAAGTAACTGACCAAATAACTTGGGATAATAGAAGTTTTTGGATCAGGCAAAAGTTGCTTAACTATCCTTTTAACTATTAATTTATCATTAGTAAATGGGAATGAGATTGCCTGTGTGGTTACTGCTGAATTTAAAAGTCATTACTATGTAAACACTTAGCACAGAGCTTATAGTAGTTACGACATATAGAATAAAAACTATTATTTTATTGCCAGTGTCTTTGAAATATTAATAATGTTAATAACTACCTGCATTAATGGATAAAATGGATCAATTCAAGCTCTGTAAAAGAATAGCATTACTAAACTTAAATATAATATTTTATATGCTCCAACATTGCAGTTTTGTTTGGAAGGACATTAGATTTTGGTACAGTTTTGAAATGAGTTTTATCATCAAATGGATGTTGGGAAAATCTTGAATGTAATCTAATTCCCATGTATTCTCTTTCCTTTGGTTAGGATTGCACTTAAGTTTCCACCAGACTAGAATGATTTATTTTATTTTCAAAGAAATCTCCAGAGATGCTCTATTGGTTTTGTTTTTTAATATTTTCTGCCTTTAAACTTATCTGAACACCAAAAATCAGTCTAAATGCATTCTAATCTTGAACAGCTTCTGATATTAAATAAGTTTTTTTTTTAAGTCTAGTTTAAATCTTTGATGCTGCAATTTTGTTTTACTAATTTTCTCAGCAAAGAAAAAAAGGAACAGCTGGTTACTATTGTCAATTTTCTATTGTTTGGGACTTATTAAATATGCAACACTTAACGATGCATATTCTTCCCCACTGAATATAGAAGTCCCATTACATTTTTCTAAACACTGATAGAATTTAAAATCAAAAAGCTTTAGAGCTCCTGTAGTCCCAACATATAGCCTGATTAACTAGTACCAGTTATAATATCATTAATTGTAATCTAGCATTTCTTTGCTCAACTATCAGTTGGAATATTATTATTTTTCTTATAAATATATTATAATAAAAGATACAATACCTTTGCAACCAATTTGATATTTCCCCCAATTTGTCATTTACCTTTTATAGAATAGTTGTCCTATAAATTTATAATTAATATTTTGCCAAATATATATTTTTTCTTATGAATTTCTTTTCTTTCGTTCTTTTTTTTTTTTTTTTTGGTTATAGGCTGAGAGGTGCTTCAGCCACCATGAGCTCTGAGTATGTTCACTCATACTTTTTCCCGGTTCCTTAACAATTTTATTGTTAAGTTGGCTCTCTAATCTATCCAGAATTAACTTAAAGACAAGATAGTACATTTATTCCTAAGAAATTTATTCCCAGCAAATTGCAAGTTATTTATTTTAGCATATTGTTTTTATCTGAGGTAGTATTTCAGACTATGAATCTGTTACATATATATTCATGATGTATTTCAGTGGTTCTCAACCAGGGATGATTTTTTCCTCTAGGGACACTTGGAAATGTCTGCAGAAATTTTTATTTGCTAGGACTGGGTGAGGAGAGGCTAGCTATTTGCCTGTAGTTCATAGAGACCAAAAATGATGTTAAACATGCACAGGACATCTTCTACAACAAAAAAAAATCATCAATAATGCAAAGTTGAAGAGACTTTTATGACTGCTAAAGATGATGGCTGTACAGATAGACAGATACTCATTGAATATCAATCTGCTAACAGTTGCATAGTCACCACCAGGGATATCACTCAGCCTGTATTTCTATTTCCTATCTAGAAGGGCATTTTGAAAGGCTTTGCTTCCTACTTTTCAGAAATTTAGGTACACTGCATTTTCGGTTACCTCTGGTCTGTTTTAAAAACAAATCTTAATATCTTTAGAGCATAGATTCTGCACCATCCTACCTGGTGTACACCTAGGACAAGTTACTTAACCTTCTTTCTTTAGTTTCATCATCTGTAAAGGAGCGGTATTAATTACATCTTTATTCAAAATCTTCATAGAATTTCAAGAAGCTTAAAGTAGTGTTTGGCATATAGTAAATATTAGGCAAGTAATATATTAAGAGCGATCTTATGAATCCTATGTCATCATGGTGAAAGCGTTTTCAGCCAAGGAAGGGCGCTGTGTTTCTCTTGGTATCCTTTACACAGGAACTAACAATCTAGCTGATATTTTTACAAAAATTATTAGAAAATCCCTGGGAAAATGGCAAAACAGTTGTCAAACACAGCAAGCTCTAATCTAATGGTTATTAGCTATGACAGAGACCATGGCGACGGAGTTGGAGACAGACACTTGGCACCTCCTCCCATGGGGAGTCACAGATTGTGGAGGAACAAGAAGAAAAACTCCTTTAGATGCGAAACCAGAAGAAGGCAGTGTGAGAGAAACCTCCAAAGTGGCTGGAGGTGGAGCCTGAGGTGAAGACGTGGAATCTAGTCCAGTGTCAAACTGGGATCTCCGTTTTGACCAAGATGATGCAAGAAGAGGGTAAAAGGAGTGGATGAGGAAAAAAACATTGATTTCTCAGGAACACCTAAATGGTGCTTTAACTTCATGAAGAGAAAGGTTTGAGCATGAGCAAACTTGGACCCAAACTTCCAGCAGCCTGTGTGAATCAAGTGTCGGAACTTCATTCAGATGAGATCTTGGAAAGACTTACAACTTTGAACTTTCCCAGATTGCCAACATGGATGAGATAACCACTCACATTTGATGTCCCATCCGACAGAACTGGGGACATCCAAGGAGCAAAGACTGTGGCTGTTGAAACTAGCCATATTTTACCAAGTACAATGTACACCTGCATATAATGAGAAAAACCCATTTCGCCATTATTCTAGCCCAGTGGTTTTCAACCTTTTTATCTCATGGCACACTAGAACCTATGGTTAAATTTCTGTGGCACACTTAAATTATGTTGATTCTTTAAAAAGAGTAAAAAAGAAAGATACATACTATGCTTTGAACTTCTTTCAAAAATAGTTTAATTAATGATCTCTAAAAAATTTCATGGCACACCTAAGATCCTCTCATGGCACACCAGTGAGAACAGAAGATCACTATTCTAGCCTGTTGTGCAGATTGGACAAAGCTATCACCTATGATCATCTTTAAAAGGAAAACATTTCCAAAGAAAAGATTCCAAGTGAAGTTGTTCGTATGCATGAAAAAGGATGGGTGAATGAAGAAGGCCTGAGAATATGGTTTAACAAAATCTGGTCATGAAGGCCTGGAGAATTACTTTAAAAATAAGCTTTGCTTGTTTTTTATCACTTCAAAGCCCACATTACCTAGAGTGCAAAAGCAATTACTGTGAATTTGGAAAATCCAATTTGCTTTAATACCCGGCGGACTCACCAGCCAACCACAGCCTCTTGATGGGTCAGTAAATGAAAGAGTGCACGTCATGGATGCAGTCAGCTGGTAGTGATTTAACAACTACAGGGAGAATTAAGAAAACTTCCACCACCCAGGATTGTGATTAAATTCCAATATCATGGAATGATGTCAAGAAAGAAGTGGTTGTGAAATCATGTAGGAAATGAGGCATTAGCAATGCTGTGGATGGAACTGAAGATGACGAAACTCACCAGGAGGAGGAAAATGACTCTTCAAAAGACACAGTAATATAGAAATTGAAGAAGATGATACTTCTAATGACAGTGATGAAGAGCTCTCGGCCTTCTTTGTGTGATGCATAAACATCATACATTTGTTACCAGTATATAAAATTTCTTGTATCTTGCATCTGTTCTTATGTTTTGTAATTATTTGTTACATAAAATTTCTTGTGCCATAATATGTTTAAAATAAAAATTAAAATATAATAAAGGAAGCACCTAAATGTAAATAAATAAAAATTTGAATTAGAAATTTAAAACCCAAGACTTTTTTCTGAAAGTTTGGGCCAAAAACATAGTCGTGCGTTATACACAGGTGCACATTGTACATGGTAAAATATGGTACGTGGGGACCCAGACAAACATTTTAAAAATTTGAGTTATACTGTATATAACCAGAGTGTGTTGATAATATTATATGCTTTTTTAAATGGTGTTCAAACAAAAATATGTATCACTATGTGTATGTATCAATTATAATGGTATTAGGGGTCATTTTGAATATTTCTAAGTTTAAAGTAATAAAAATAGATATTGGTTAACATCTTTCCACTGAGCGTGTCAATGCGTTTAACTGTATCTTATTTTTTATATCATGAGAAGTTTTCTCTTGTGTAAAATAAAATTCATCAACATGATTTTAATGCCTACATCGTAGTCCATTAATTATTTCTATACCATTGACTGGTTTGCTACTCCTGGATATTTAGTGTGTTTCTCTTTTTATACTACTACAAATCTCATTGTTCTCTAGAGGTCAGTGCCTAAAACTTTTCATCTCTGATTATTTCACTGACTTACTTTCTTGGAAGCAATATCACTGGCCCAAATTAATAGAACAGGTTTAAGATCCTTGATATGTATTGCCAAATTGCCCTCCAAAAAGTTTTTTTGTTGCTTTTAGGAGAAAATAAGTAATTCCTATTATGGTTGTACCATTTAATCATTTTTATGTACCGCTTTCTTTGTACCTTTAAACTTCTCTTTTGTTTTAGGACTCAGAATTATTTTTCAATAAATATCTCTTTTAAGGGATAAACAAAGGAATTGCATTGTTACATATAACCAAACAATGGTGTAGCATTTCTGTTTTTTTCTGGTGAAGGATTTTTCAGATATAACATTTTTAATTGTATAAATTGTTTCTTCTAGGGTGAACAAGGCGAAAAAGGAGACCCAGGTCTGGCTGGATCTAATGGACAGAATGTAAGGCTAACTTCCTTTTTTCTTATATTCTGTTTACATTTTGCCACTGAAATAGTAGCTAATGCTATTAAGATTTGACTAGCCACAGTCAAGCTGAATTTAGCATCAGGGTGGCTTTTTATATGATACGGGGGGGGGGGGGGACCTGGGTTTTTAGTTTCATTCCAGGTGATGTTTGGCTGCATATATTTTGTGCTTCCCTTTAGGAGTCCATTCTTCCTTGATGTTTCTGACTTGTGTTTTCTTCTAGTCTTTTTTCTTGTTACGTGTCTATACTATTGTGGCCCCTGCTCTTACCTGGGGTTCACTTTTTATTTTATTCCAAATCTCCACCTAGTAAGGGGTCTGTTTGGTGGGACTGCAGTGAGGAAAAGAAAGAAAAGAAGCAACGAAACTGAAACTGTGACTCTGTATAGCTTTCCTTGGCTGCACCAGACCTTAAACCATCCTCAGTGACACCCTCAAACCACAGGCCTCCCCTTCCTTTCCCTTCTGGACAGTTATCCTGATGGGATTTCACTTCAGTTCTTAGAGTGAAATTTGAAGGATAGCTCAAATCTGGGTTTTGCTCTGAAATATAATCTTATTTCAAATCATTAAACTCAACGTTTACTACAGATACGCAAACTTTACTGGTTACTAAGTCCCAAGAATTAATTTTTCCCTCAGTTTCCTTTCTTATATAAACATGTTCTAGAAAGAAAATAAAGGGTTTTTCTACTTATTTCATGGATATAAAAATAAAGAAACTCTTTGTGAGGCTATACTTAGTTCCATAATGTCCTGGAGAGATTACAAAACCCATCTTGTGTGCAACAGATCATTACAGTGGAAGAGAGGGTGAAAACCAATCCTTGGGGCCTATAAAGAAAGTGAGAAGGGCACCTGGGGTGGGGTGGGGGTCCTGCAAAAAAGAAAGGCCCCAGAATACTGGCATGGAGCTCTGCCCACATGCGCCCAAAGTAGCTGTACTCCTTAATTTACCACATCTTTAATACGACTCTTGATCTTGTTCTTCTCACCTTTGAAGTGGTTTTCCTACACCAGAGAATAGCCACCACCACCAGTGGCCGAGGGAGTCTATCTTCTTTATCACCTGTAGTACATCAGGATACTGAATGTCACAACGTTGACCTGTAAGTTTAAATAGAGCTTCCAATTTACCTCCCTAACCCTGTCATTGGAGGCACTCAAAGTGGTCAGAGTTCCAGAGTGGAAAGCCAGGCTCCAGTCTATATGTCACTTTTGCAAATCACTTGTCAGAGTCTGTAAAGTGATGGACTGAAAATAAATTCTAAAGTCCACATCACTATAATGTCCTATGATGTTATACAAAGAGATTATTAAGATTATAGACTTGAAAACATGATGAGATTAGTTAGAAGCATTCATTTAAGTTTTTTGAATTCCTGCTACATGTGAGGTCAACAAAACGAGCACAGCTGGGCCGTGGTATGGGCTGTGCTGCCTATGAAGATATTTGATTTGTCACCTCGAATAGAGGAGAGATATGGGCCCACATGATGTGTAAATCTGTTCTAAAATGGATAGAATGTGGTCTTATGAGGGGGGCAAGATGGCTAAATCAAAACCTCCAGCAATCATTCCTCTACACACACACAAGACTCACCAAATATTCGTCCAAGGTTCTCCTACCTCAAGAAGAACCCAAAACCAGGTTACTAATCATAATACCTGGTTTTAACATTATTTCAAGGAACATGGCATTACAGAGGGCAGAAGGGGCAATCTTGCATTTGCTATGCTGCCACTTTCCTGGCTGTGTCACACCAGGATGCCAAGTAGAGAGAGAATCATTGCACCCCTGGGAGGGAGAGGGAAATGATTGTGAGACTTTGCACTGAAACTCAGGGCCACCCTGACACAGGGGCACACAGCTCAGGGCAAGATTCTGCCATTACCCATAGAAGGAACATTTTGACCAGCTCAGCCAGAGGAAAGTCCTCTTCCTAAATCACTAGTTCCACTATCTCCACCACTGGCTGACAAAAAAGCAGCCCCCTGATGACCTTTCAGGCAAAGAATTCAAAACAGCTCTCTTGAAAAGCTCAGTTAACTTCAAGCAACACAGAGAATGAATTAAAAATCCTATCAGAGAATTTTAACAAAGACATTGAAGCAATAAAAAATCAAGCAGAAGTTTTAGAGCTAAAAACCATTCAGTTTGTAAACTGAGAAATGCATTAGAGTCTTTTGACAGCAGAATGGACCAAGCAGAAGAAAGAATTAGTGAACTTGAAGGTAGACTATTTGAAAATACAGAACAGAACAGAAAAGAGAAACAAGAATAAATAAGAATACATGCTTCTAATATCTAGAAAATAACCTTCAAGGAACTTAGAGGCTAGCTTTGAACCCAGTATAGAGGGAGATTGAAGTAGAAAGTTTGTTTAAAGATGTAATAACAGACCTTTCCATACCTAGGGAAGGATTCAGATCCTTCAGATCCAGATTTATAGGGAAGGATATTTCAGGTATCAGGAGGACACAGAACACTAAGCAAACTTTACCCAAACAAGGCAACCTCAGGGCATGATAATTAAAAATAAAAATACATAAAATAAAATTTAAAAATTTTTGAGGTCAATAAAATGGATAGGATTTTGGCTTTGCATGTATGTATTTTCTGATCTATTTATTATGCTCCCCATGAAATCAAAATATTGGGATCCCCAATATTAATATTTAGCAACTGTTTAGGGTATGTTCCCAATAACTATTTGCTGAATTTTAGTTTAAAGAACTGAGTGGATCTTATAATAATGTAAAATATAAGTAATTAGAAGCTAAATTAAAATAGCAGAGGGTAATAATGAATATATATAATTTGATACTTGTTTAGAGTAAAAATTCAGATGTAGCCCTATATATTAACCATCATTTATGAGAAGGATATTTATGTATGAGAAATGTAGCATTGTCAAAAGAGATTAACTATAGTGTTGTAAAAGATAATTGAACTACATGTGGGTGGACTTTCTGAGATAAAGGAACAATCAAAGATTTTCAGAGGTCTATAAAGATAATGTTAGAATTGAAATCGGGAAAGGACTTTTCCAAACATTTGAATAAGAATAGGAGATTGAGGGATTGGAACCTGAAATGTATTTATATTAATTTGGAGATTTAGAAATATTTCTCATATTGTCTAAAAGTCAGGTGATTTGGCTTTTTGGCATTAATCAGTTGATATGCATCCATATGTGACTGCCTACTGCATTTGCAAACCCTAGGCAGCCAGGGTGAGCTCCAGATCTGGGTCACACTACCTGGCTGAGAGAGCCACAGCCTACTGGGTAGCGTGACCTTCACTCCTCAGGAAGGATCTTGGAAGAATCCTTCACATCCCCCATCACAGTGGCCATTTCCTTAGCACCATTATTCTGTAATATGACTCATTAAGTACACTATAAAATTGCTTAATTAATATGTAAATGATAATTGTTTGCTTAATTTTGCCAAAGATACTCAGAAGACTGCCTGTAATCTTATCAGTTTGGAGGTCCAGGTGGGAGGATCACTTGAGGTCAGGCTGGCTCTGAACTCAGGGTGCCTATAGCCCCAGCTACTAGGGAGGCTGAGGCAGGAGAAACACGAGCCTAGCAGTTGGAGGTTGCAGGGAACTATAAAGAAGCCACTGCACTCTGGCCTGGGTGACAGAATGAGACCCTGTCTCAACAACAACAAAAAACAAACAAACAAACAAACAAGAAAAGATATTCTCATAACTGAGGAGAAATAAGAAAAAGTAATATAATTTCTCTTCTTTTTTCTCTGCTATTACTATACATAAAGAATCAAATACTTGATTATTATACTACTGCTGCGAGTGGGGGTGGGGTGTTCATGTTGTTATAACTCATAAAGGGTTTTCACAGGGAATGGTAAATTCCATCTTCATCCAGCTTCATGGACTAGCTAGAGCAGGGGCTGATAGCTTCTCTATTTTCAGATGCGTTAAATAAATACTTGGGAAATTAAGCAACTTTCTTTTATATCATAAAATACCAAAGTCAGCCTTTCACCCTAAATATTTGACTGAAAAGTCTGATTTCCCCAGTAAATTATTCCACCCACCTTTGCCTATTTTCAATGCTAAGAAATCTGACTATGCAAACTAAAGTAATTCAGCATTTATGACAGTTCACTCGGACTTTCAATGAGCACAGGTACGCTTTCTTAGGAAATGAAGGGTGTTATAATGGCTATTTCAATTTGAATGAAAGTCAAGCCACAGTGAGGATTATAACTTCAGAAATATATCATTAGAATGTGTAATAAACAAATTCAATGGTCCAGCTCATACCTGCTACTTTCTAATTCAGAGTAAATTGGAATGATTTAATATTACTACTGAATTCAAATGGCCTTTTTTCTTTCATAGTTTTCATTGTTGCATATTGCATATATCTTGATGTCAACATATCTTATCATAATAATTTTTCCTATGCCAGCTTTACCACAAAATGGGCTAGCTTACTTTGGAAAATGTAAACTTAATTTAAAAGGAAATATGTAGCAGTTTGGTTTTTCCTAATGGGGTACCACTGGCATTTTGGCAAGATAATTCTTTGCCACGTGAAACTATCTTACAAGAACAGAATGTTTAGCATTCTTGATATTCACCAACTAAAACTAAATGCCAGTAGCAGGCCCTAGTCACCAGCACAACAAAAATGCTGATGTTTTAAAAGTGTATCTTGAGATTGTGTGCATTTGTGTGTGTGTATGTGCCTAAAATTTGATTGATCTCCAGGGTATTAGTAAACACAGGTATGCTCATATTTCCATTACAGTTCAAGTAATACACACCAAATGCATAATGACATTGTTAAAAATTAGCTTTGCTAGAATTTAACTTGCAAATATAAGACCTCATCTTTACACACATTCTAGTGTATCTTAAATAATTTTGATTGTGGCCTAAGAGAAGACACATTTAACAATAATGTCTTAGAATGGACTTGAGAGAGATATTATTGTAAAGTTATAATTGTGACCTTTGAAGCCAGTCTATCCAAGCTTAAATCCCAGCTCTGCCACTCTCTAGCTCACACACTAATTGGTACGTTACTCACCCTCTCTGTACCTGTTTCTTTATTTGCACCATGGAGTGATGACATTAATAGGACTTACTCTTGGAGCAAGGAGACTCTTCCTTTCCCCCCGAGGTTTCACTCTGCAGAGCTGAACTGCCGATAGACAGGTGAACAGGAGAGAAGGCACATGCGAATTTATCAACATGCATAAGACAGGAGTCATACAAAGTGAGACCCAGAGAAGGGCAGGAGGACTGAAGCTTCAACGGTACCCTCTTTGTAGGGGAGAGGGAGATGGGTGAATGTAGGCGATTTTAAGGGGAAGTAAGTGCTTTTCAGGGGAATCGAATGGGAAGAAGAACTGACAGTAGGTTGTGCACAAGTACCAGGAAGGTGATGGGGGGAGTACAACTAAGAGCAAAGATTCTGTTATTCTGAAGATAAAGTCTTGGAACTTTGGAACTCCCCTCAGAAAAATAGACTAAAAGTCTGTCCGGACCTGGTGATGACATTTGGTCGTCTGCCTTTTCCAGCGTTTAATCTGTCCTAGTTATTTGATGAGATTCCTAGGGAGGGGGTTTTAAGATAATTGCATTATTTTTTTGGAAGAAGAGGAAACTTTTAGAGAGAGCCCCTCCCTGTACTGGGGAGAAGGAACGAAGGAAGGATAGAAAGTTCTTGGTTCCGAGGCAGCTTTTAAAACCCTTAAATTTCCTTAAATTCAAAAGTGTTCAACATACCAAGGCACTGCACTTTGGGGCTGTCATTCTGTGTGCCCCCAAATTACGGGGTATTGTGAGGATTAAAGGGGCTACCAAACAGAAAGCACTTATGACAGCATATGAACTACACGGATATTCACCATTACTAGGAACTGGATTAAATAACACATATTTGTCTCTAATAGACATATCCTCTCATTTATTTGTTTTCTCTAGGGTTATATAATCTTAGAAAAGTAGATTTCAATCATAGAGCTTGGTCCACTCTTCTGCACCTTTATCACAGTCTTTCAAACATTATTAGAATTATAGCATCTGATGTTTCCAAAATAATCATGTTAATCCCCCCATGCAATCTGTACTACTGAATGCAAAAATATTGAAGTCACAAAACCAGAGATATCAGCTGGTAACAGCTGTTGACACTGCTAGGAAATAAGATGCAGTGGAAGCTGAGGCAAAGAATCAATGAATGGGTTAAAAATTAACAAATCACATTATTTGTATCATATTTTGTTTTATAAAAATGCAGCATCCCAGGAGTAGTAGGTCTTCCAACAAAAATTAATTTCACAGCCTACCTGCTTCTCCAACTCTAGTTCTGGCGCTGCTCTTCAGCTCATATCTTGTCTTTATTTTTTTAGGATGTAAGAATACAGGTTTGTTTTATATTAAAGAGAAGAAAGAGAATGGGGGTAAGAGATGAGACAGAGAGAGAAGAAAACAGCAAGCAGTGAGTGAGAGAGAGGGAGAGGGTGAGGGTGGAGAGAGAAAAGGAGCAAAAGAGTGATGCGGCACCCCAAAGAAAGAAAGGAAGACTTACTACATTGCCTTTAAATAAGACTCTGTCTCCACCTAACATTACTGTGCTTAATGTGAGACAATTACTGTGCTTTTGAGAGTTTTTATATACATGAATTTTATTGCTATCCTTAATGACAGATACCCATCTTATTCAATATGGAATTCAGAGTCTGTTCCCTTTAATTTTTATGCTTTGCATTGACGGCTGAATACCTTCTCACTGGCACTCAACCCATTGATAGCAGCACCAGAGTGACAGAAGGAGAAAAATTGCACTTGCAAAAAGCATCACTGATCTGCTTCTCAGAGCCTATTATGATGCCATGGCCTTAACAATGCAGTACTTTGTCACAGGAGGACATGAGTTGCATGGGCCCACTTTGATGGCCATAAAAGTAGAAGCTTGATGAATGAAGTACTTCTCGATTGCATTTTACCCTCTGTGAGTTAAGGCACTGTTGTTACATATCCATCAAGCTGGTATAAAAGTGAGCAGAAAGAGTTATCACTTACGCCTGAAGCTTGAATTTGAAAAGTAAAAGCAACGTTTATTAGGTGCCCACCACATGCTATTTTTACAACATATGATTCTCAAAATAACCCTTCTAGAAAACTATCCCTTATACCTGTTTTATAGGGAAGCTTAGATAATTTACCCCCTGATTATGCATAAAAGGACATTCCCCTCCTCACTCTCCTGATATCCACATCAGTGAAGTCTTGGCCAATTCTAGTAAAATTAGGCATCCATGGGAATGCTCCTTTCACTCCTGCCGGGCCCTTCCTTGATGGCGCTCAGTCGCATCAACTCGTAATTGTTTGTTTATCCCCTCTCCTCTTCCTGCCCCAAGTTGCTTGAACCAAGGATAGTTGACTCGACTACCAATAAGTTCCTCCCCTGAAAGTTGTCATTGGGGTTACTTTGTCAGACAGGAATCTTTAAAATGTTTAATGTATAATTTTATGTCTAGGAAATAACATATGTAACACAAATGATGGTTTTAAATGAAAGTTATAACTGGAACACCAACTCAGTGTGAGAACTAAGGCACCATCCTCTCCGGAGGCTCTGCCTGTGTGGTTCACCCTATCCCTTCCTCCACCCTAGACTTAACTGTTTTCCTGAATGTTTAATGTTCCATTAAAGAGTTGTATTTCTCATTTACATATATTTATAAGGAACAGATGGATTAGTCTTCTACATATATAGATGTTCAATAATATGAGTTAAATAATTTGATACCCCAGGTCTTTATCAGCCATTTCTTTTGTCACATTTGTCTTTTCTCGGCATAGTTTTTTATTTATTTATTGAGGCAGAGTCTCACTTTGTTGCCCCCGAGTAGATTGCCATGGCATCACAGCTGATAGCAACCTCAGACTCTTGGGCTGAAGCAGTTCTCTTGTCTCAGCCTCCCAAGTAGCTGGGGCTACAGGTGCCCACCACAACACCCAGTTTTTTCTAGAGACGAGGCCCCATTGTGGTTCAGGCTGGTGTCCAACCTGTGAGCTCAGGCAATCCACCCACCTCAGCCTCCCAGAGTGAACGGCATAACTCCCTAAGGAGCTTCCTATTACAATTACAACAAAACCCATTTTCCTCACTATGACCTGTAATTCTCAAGGCTGTGAGGCTGCCACACCTTGACCTAATCCCCTAGTTCTTACCTGCAGGCTCAGGACACTGCTTTCACACTGGTGACTCTTGTGCTGGCTAGTCCCTCTACTCCAACACTGTCCCCCAGCCATGCACAGCTGCAACCTTCTGAAATGACAAATGTCACCACCACACAGAGGCCGTATCCGACCACCCCACCTGATGGAGCAGCTCTCTCCTCCTCCACTTCTGTCACATTCAGCCTGTTGACCTGTCTATTGTCATTGGAACT
Source organism: Arctocebus calabarensis (assembly GCA_963573935.1). Classification (NCBI taxonomy): domain Eukaryota; kingdom Metazoa; phylum Chordata; class Mammalia; order Primates; family Lorisidae; genus Arctocebus; species Arctocebus calabarensis. The sequence goes on along the minus strand of CAUYON010086278.1, from coordinate 9,947 downwards.
CCTCTTCTAATGTAAGCTCCCTGAGGACAGGAACCTCGTTGTTAAACAAAAATTATCCTGACACACTTGTTTTAAAAATGTAGTAAGGAAGACTTTTCACTTAGACTCTTGCAATAGGAGAATTGCGTTAGGGGAGAGCAATGTGGCTCAACTCTAAATACAAGAAGGAGATTCATAGCCAATGACCAGGGTGGGGAAAGGGACCACAGATGGAAAATCACCAAGAGGGGACATGAAAGGCAGGAGGATGCTTGCTAAATTAGGCCAAGGACTTAGGCATCTAGCGTGGGAGATGAAGAACAGACATCAAGGGTAGGGGATTCTGTATAAAGTAACCTGGCAAGATTCTTGTTATAATTGTGTTGATCAGGCTAAGACAAGATGGGGACCAAGGCTCACACCTGATGGGCAAGAGGGCCCTGAGGAGCTTGACTGAGGCTCGATCATGAAGAGAGTTTTTGTCAACTTCTGATTCTTTTTTGTGTCTATCAAGCAGTACTATTAAGAGAAATAAAACAAGAGCTACAAATTCAAGACAAATGGGTATACCTATGACATTTTCTTACAACTTTGTCAAGTTAAAACAAAAACAGGTGACACTACTTTAATAATGTTTTATATTTAATGAAATATATCCAAATGTTACCATTTCAGCATGTAATCGATATGATTATCAATAAAATATTTTACATTCTTTTCTTATACTAAATCTTAGAACCCAACAGTATTTTACACTCATAGCAGACCTCAAGGCAGACGAGTCTCATTTCAAGGATTCAAAAACTGTATGTGGCTCAAGGCTACTGCATTGGACGTGTAGGTCTAAAGGCTAGAAGAGTGATTGTATGCAAGGTATAATATACAATAAATGTTTATTGAATAAATGGATGAATGCATAAGTGAATTAATAATGTCTATTAACAGAAATAGAAATTTTCTTCCCCCAAGTGTTTAAAATATGCTGTTGCCAAGTTCTACTCTGGAATCACATATAAACAGAGTATGTGTTGCTTGATTTGGGAAGGAATAAATATCAAGTAATAAGAGAGTATTGTACCACATCTCAAATGCTATTTAATTTTTCCCTATCCCTTTTTCTGTGAATATTCCCAGGGAAATAGAAACATACACATGAGTTTTATCCACTGTAGCAATTGTAGCAAACTACAAAGTCTTTTGGCCATTTAGATATTGTTTTCATCCATTAGAAACATTTTCCTTGAAATATATGTCTACTATTCTCATATATGAGAATATATGTCCCTTTTCTCATGCTCTCTGCAATAGGATTATTTTATGTATCTAATTTTCTTTTGTCTCTTTCCATCCACCATTGGCTTCTGGGTGGAGTAGGCATAAGTGATGGCACTTGGCATTATTTATTTACAAAATATCAGGTAGTCCTAGCTGGATCCCTCAGAGAGGAACAGTAAGATGCTTCAATTTGCTATGCACTGGGTGGTTTTAGAATATTTGGGATTTTTCCCACTACTGTTCTTTCCTCATCTGATGTTTTAAGGACAAAGGAATGCATTTTTTTCCTATTTACCACACAGTCAGGATGTGTCTATCTAATTTTCTATTTACATTGTGACCATATAAGGCAGTAGAACTGATTTCCTCCAGTGCAATTCATCTATTGTGATATTCCTGAAATCTGCCGTTTCTCACTCAGAATCCAAATACCCATTAAAGTAGCCAAGAGTCTGGAGGCGTCATCAAAGTGTATAGTTGATACTCTGTCTATGTCTTATATTGTCTCATTTGACATCGTTATACACCCAGATAAAGAAAGATAGGAACTAGAGAGCTAAAATGTACTTTAACACAGGACAGAAATCACATTTTAGCTCCCATTGTGTGAGAGCAAAAGAATGTATCTTTGATTCCTTTTCCTCTCAGAATTAGATTTCCTGATAGAGACATAAAAATGATTTTGATTTAACTCTTGAATTTTTTTGGCAAGCTTTATAAGGGACACATCAATGCTAAATCAGAGGTATTTACAACATCCACAAATTCAGTCCAAAGTGAGTACTTAAATGCTCATATAGATCTAAATGATATTCTCCCAGATGGTGAATTAATGTAATTTTAGCAGGAAGCAGAGTTGCACGGATACGCAGCATTGAGGATCGGTGCTGATTTAATGTATCTGTGCCCACCACCGCACAGATGTTGATTATCATTTTAGTGCCAGTCATTTTGATTTCTCTCCATACTGCAAAGGGAAGAAAGAGATTTGGGAGTTAAGTCAATTATGATGCATTTTGTTGCTAATGACTTGTTCGAAATTGAAGCTTTCTGAAAACTATGTATTGGTTATATTCTTTACACAGGGTTTGAAAGGTGACTTGGGTCTTCCTGGTCCACCTGGCCCCAAAGGAGAAAAGGTATTGTATTCACCCAGCAGAGTGTCAATCTTTTCTGAAGAAAACCCGAGAACCTTTGCGGTGACTTCTCGTTGATGCCATTTATCTCCCAAAAGCATTTTTGAATTAACCGAAGGCTGTTACATTAAAAACATCCAAATGAGTAAAGCCTTTTGGTTCATTTAATTAGTTTGAAGACACTAAATGCACAATTGCTGTCTACATTAATGTGTGTTTATAAGCTTTTCCTTTTTTGCCCTTGTTTATCAGCATTAGGTATTCATTCAATCACCAAATTAGCGATGTATTCTGAACTGGAGGACTTTGCCACTAACGCTGAGCTGCTGTGGTCATAGTAAAGCAAGTGGCTTTCAGGAGGGGGAAGGCTAACCGTGTGTCACAGTCTTAGTCTAAATGTTCATTTTCTGCCACTTCTTCTCATATTCTATTTCATAATGGAATATTGGCAGTGACCTTGAAAACAGAATTAAGTAATAGTAAAAGCAAGAATTGTTTAGAATAAGGTCATTGGTTGATCCAATTTGATGAAAACTGAATGTATAGATGTTTCCCACTGTTTTGTTCTCCATTCTCAGCACATTTAGGAATCTGTGTCTTTCTTCAATCTTCACCTACATGTTAAAGGTGATCTTTCAACTCTGACTTATTTAAGCTACATCAGCAGCCATCAAGGACTCATTCTTAATTATTTTAATCCAGCTGTCACAAGTCATAATTAAACAATGTTAAGTTGTAACTTTTGAGCTGACTGTACTTGGTGAGAAAAGAGAAAATTCTAAACCTGCTCTCAAGGTGAGACCACACCATCCCACAGCCCCCCAGCATAGGATCTCCATTCTATCCAGCTAAAGAACCATGGCAAGGATGCTCGCTCTTGACACCTGAGAGTTCTGATGAAATAAACAGAGTTCCAGAGACAATAAAGCATGGAGGTTACATCGAAATGGGAAAAGAGTGAACTTTCAGATGTACCATTTGTTTTAAAGATTTCGTATAGTTTATCCACATATCCACTTGGAAACTTGTATTCACACCAATCAGCAAAGGAGTTTTAGTACTTAAAAATACAGGAACATAGGCAGAGCCTCTTACGGTTAATGGAAAAGGCACTGCTAATTCAGCAGAGCTTGGGAAGAGCCGCAGGACCACGTTGTGCGGCTGGGAGCCATGAAATGTGAGATTCACTTGTTCTGCCTGCTCATCTCATGTTAAAGTTGTCATAAAAGTTAGCTCTCACTGTTGCACTTCCCAGCTGCTCTGTTAGCAAGTTTGAAAAAATATTCTTTCTAATTTTGGATTAGTAGACCAAAGAACAGAAAAAGTAGATTATTTTAGCTTTCAAAATAAGTCCTGCCATTGCAAAAAGCAGGGAGTCCACAAAGGGATTTTTGTATATGAGATATTTTCTTTGCACAGAGACTTTTATCAAGATGAAATTCTATTTTTCTGTTCTTCAAAACATATCTGTAGATATTTCTTCTATCTACTCATAAAGGTATGAATGATATGCAAAAAAGGTCTATTGGTAAATTGCAACTTTTCTTTAATCTGTTTTAGGGAGATATGGGACCTCCGGGACCACCAGCTTTAACTGTAAGTGTTCTTGAAATCAAAATTTAAAGTCGAAATTTGTCATCTTATTTATTGTTCATACTACATCATGATTAAACCGGAATTTAAACCACAGAGCATTTAAGCATTGAAAGTGATCGTATAGCATATCTAGCCAAACCTCCACATTTTAAAGATGAGGCGCCTGCTCATAGCAGTGAAGTAGTTGATCCAAGGTCATAGTAACTCCTGCAGGCAGTTACTAGGAAATCAACTGCAATCAACACCTACCCTGAGCAATTTCCTCTATCCTCCATATGGTTCAGAACTGAGTCCCTCGAGTGTTTGATTTGATTATACATTCTTTTGTATCAAATTATTTTTTTACTCTATCATGGTTTGGAATGATTATATACAATTAACCTCACATTTAAAGGAAATGGAAGCAGAAACAGTTGTACTTACTCCAAAAATTCAAAAGAAGAAAACAAAATAAATGGGTAAATACAGTTACCTGTTAAACTGGTTGTTACATCCCTCCCCCCCAATACCTGTCTAAGACCATTATTATTTCACTACTTAATTTTTTCTAAGATTTTCAAATGATGAAATGATGGTACCTCAATAACAGATTTATGCAAAATCTTTATAATATGGACATAATGAGCGTCTTCTCAATGAAATGGTTCATCGTTCATTAAGCAGCTAATATAAACATACAATGTGTTTATATTTCAATATAATTTACTATCACAGATTTTCTTCATAGGCCATTAAAGATTCTGATTTAACTTAAAGATTTGGTCTAAATAAATTACTCTAAACCTAATGAAAAAGAAGATAGATTTTTTTTAAAGGCCATTTTTGGCCTGAGGTCTCTTGAATTTTATATTGATATTACCTAATGACATAAATTAAGCATATAAATCATTCAATGTCAAAGGCGAATCTTGATTATAAAGGGTGGGACTTATAGAGGGCTTCTATAGCCAGGTGGTGGTTCTCAAGACTAACTGCCCGCTAAAATCCTTGAAGGATATAAAACTGATCAATGTTGGAGCTTTGCTCCCAGAAATTCTAATCCAACAGATCTAATGTTTAACAGGATTTGATCCAACAGGATCTAATGTATAAAGCTCCCCAAGTGATCTAAATGTGCAACTAGAGTTGAGAACCATTGTTTAAGGGAACTATGATTTCTTTCTTCCCTCTTAGAGCATTCTTTAGGATTGTTGGAGAAGTCTGGCTTTCATTTGAAATCCAACTTAGTATGTGGTAACATAACACAGAACTACCTCTTTTAGTTAGGGAGGCACACTAGTAAAACTAAATTAAGATTGAAGCCTGCTTGGTTAAATGGAAAAGATTAGGGCTAGGAAGGTGCCTTTAATTACAGTCTCAACCCAACCATTCTAATACTCCTGTGGGCTTTGGTGTCTTAATGCTTCTCAAGATTTAATGTGCACAGGCGCATTGAGGGATCTTGTTCAAATACATATTTTTATTCTCTAAGTCTGGAGTGAGGCCTGAGAATATGTATTTCTAGGAAAGTCCCCAGGGATGTAGGTGCTACTGGCCCATGGACCACACTTCCAGTAATAAAGGCTTATCTCTCTTTCCCTAGCTAGCTCCCTTTTCCCATAAAGCAAAGGTTCCCATCTCAACTGCACATTGAAGTCACCCAACATACTCTAAAAATTTCTAATTCTTAGGCTACATCACATACCAATAAAGTCAGAATCACTAGGGAGGGACCTCAGCAACAGTTGTTTTAAATTGTCACCAGCAATCCCAGTGTTCAGCCAGGCTTGTGCATTAATGCTCTAAAAGCAGGTCTAATACTTTCCTCTACAGCTTCCTCTTTTGGATCTTAGCAAATATTTTAGAATTACTCCTTACATCAGTCTTAGTATCAAAGACACCCAGCCTCGTTTCTTTTAGACACTTCCAGGAGAGGCCAATCTCCCTTTTTAGACATACAATGTGCTTCCTGATTATGTCATGACAGAAGATGAACTTCCATCTCCACATCTGCAACGCACAAGCAAGTCTATCCGTAATTCTTTCTTTGTAAGGCCGTCACCATTGGCAACTCCAATACAGACTTTCAAAAACTGTCCACGCACATGCACAGGTGAACTTCCCCTAATAAATAAAGGGGCAAGCCAGATACTTTTTTCCTCTCTAAATCACAGATTCTATATTTACTTTTATTCATATTTTGCTTAACAGGAGTTTGAGAGAAATAGTAATTAAGCACACTTACTGCTGACTTCCCTGACGCGGGGCACTCCCCTTTTGATGCAGAAAGTGTGAAGGATTACCTTTGTGCTGGTTATTTCAGCTTCCAGTCAAGGGCAGTGTGAACTATTCTGGTGATGAGTAGCTAATAGCCCCAACATCAGCATTATACAGCCATTCATGTAACAAGAAAACATGTTGCATGCTCATTAAATCTATTGAAAGTTTTTTTAAAAATCGGGTCCGGCCTTGCCTACCATCTGGGTGGCAGGCTGGGGGTGGTGCCCTGCAGGCACATCGTTCATGTCTAAGGGAGGCCTGCTCATCCCTGCACCGGGCAGCTGAGGACAGGGGCTGAGGACAGGTCTGGGGTCACAGACGGTATGCGATGTCAAGTGGCAGTAGATGCGTGGCTGTAAGCTCCACAAGGGCAGGGCTCTTTGTTTTGTTCTCTAATGTGTTGTAACTACCTGGAAAACATGTATCTAGCACATAGTAGGCACTCCATAAATATTTGTTGAATTCAATCAGAAAAAAAAATTCAGAACAAACTGATTGTTCTCCGAAGTAGCCATACAAATTCTCATGAGAGAATTTTCATAGCAGTCAGACCTCAATACTCTTTAACATTCTTAGATGTGTTGGCTTTTTACACAGAGCCCAGAAACAAAGGCACGTATGGGGCCTTGGACTATGATAAAACTTTATAACGCAGTGGGGAAAGGACAGACCGCACAGTAAGTTAGATAGGAACAGTTGGCTTTCCCTAAGGCAGAAAAATAAATTCTTTTATCTTAGTATTTATTTTTGTATATTTTTTGTTTATGACCCTGCTAATCTCCGAATTTGTTCTAATAGTTTGTGTGTATATTCCCTTATATTTACTATGTACATAACTATACACAAATTATGAGAACTTATCTTTTCCTTTCCAATTTGTTTATTTCCTATTTCTTTTCCTAGTCTTGGTACATAGGAATTATAGGGATGATATTATCTCAGTCTTTCCCGTGACTCTACTGTGAAGGCTCTGAAGTTCCACATTAAATAGGACCCTTCCTTCTTGCTTGTTAATTTGTTTGGGGGTGGGGAGCAATGTAGGAATCTTGAGTAAAGAAGAGAGTGCTATTAATCTTTTCATATGAGGGCACTAAGGTTTTGCATGTAGCACAGATACCTTTGTTTTGCTTGTTTGTTTTTTTATCTAGCTAATTTTTTTCTTCCCTTTTGTTTCTAATTTGCCAAAACCAGTTGTTGAATTTTAGAGTCTTTTTTCTACATCCATTGAAATAATTGTATATTCCTTTTCAATACCTTAAGATGGTTACCTACTGTATGTATTTCCTGAGTGGGAACCATCCTTGCCGTGCTAGGATGAACTCAACTAGTCATGATCAATATTTAAATCCCATTCATGAAGGATATGAAATTCTTGTTTGACAATTTCTTTTTTCTTTTAGTAATGTAAAGGGCTTTCTGTATCTTCCGGCCTCTATTATTTCTGATGAATCCTTCTAGTGATTCTTCACTGCATGCAACGTGTTCTTCTAAGCCTGCTTTCAATATTTTTCTTTTTATCCTTGGTTTTCAGCCATTTGATAATGATGCATCTAGATGTGGTTTTCTTTAAATTTGTCCTGATTAGCTTCTTGAATCTGCAAGTTTATGTCTTTCAACTATTAACAATTTAGGAAATTTTTGCTTCATATTTCTTCAAGTATGTTTTCTGCCACTTTATCTCACTCTTCGATTTCTGGAATACCAATAACAGATATGTTTGGTTTTTGATAATGTTCCACCTGTCCCAAAACGCAGTTCATTTTTTTCCTCATCTAATTCTCTCTTTGGGGAATAGATCATTTCTAGAGAACTGCTGTCAAGTTTACTCTTGCTTTGATCATTTCCATTTAGCTATTAAGCCCATCATGTAAATTTGGGGGTGTTTTGTCTTTTTTTTTTTTGAGACAAAGTCTCACTCTGTTGCCCTGGCTAGAGTGCCATGGTGTCATAGCTAACCGCAACCTCAAACTTCTGGGCTCAAGTGATCCTCTTATCTCAGCCTCCTAAGTAGCTGGGATTACCAGCACCTGCCACAGCTCCCAGATAGTTTTTCTATTTTGAATAGAGACAAAATCTTGCTCTTACTTAGACTGGTCTCAAATTCCTGAGCTCAAGCAATCCACTCACCTCAGTGTCCTAGAGTGCTAAGATTACAAGTGTGACCCACTGTGTTCAGCCAAATTTTTTATTAAAGATATTATATGTTTAAGTTAGTGAAATTCTTTTTTATTAGTATCTATTTCTCTGCTGATATTTCCTATCTTTTCATTTACTATGAGCATGTTTCCTTCCTATCCTTGAGAACAGTTTCAATAAAAGCTTTAAAATCTCTGATAATTCTATCCTCTGAGTAATATCAAATTGGTCCCGGTTGGTTCCTTCGCTCTTTAAAATGGGTTATGCCTTTCTGCTTACTCATATGTCAAGTAGCTTTTTATTATATTTCAGATACTGTAAATGATGTTGGAGAAACTCTGAATTTTGTTTTGGTTTTTTTCTGAAGAACGTTAATATATTATTAATTAATTTAGCCAATCGTTAAATTGGCTACACTCATGCTGCAAACTCTGTCTCTAATGTGGTTGGGAACAATTGAAATCCCAGTTTTGTTTTGTTTTGTTTTTTTGAGACAGAACCTCAAGCTGTTGCCCTGGATAGAGTGCTGTGGCATCACAGCTCACAGCAACCTCCAATTCCTGGGCTCAGGAATTCTCTTGCCTCCGTCTCCCAAGTAGCTGGGACTACAAGCGCCTGCCACAATACCCAGCCATTTTTTGGTTGCAGCCGTCATTGTTATTTGGCAGGCCTCGAACTCACCAGCTCAGGTGTACATGGCTGGGACCTTAGCTCGCTGAGCCACAGACACCGAGCCCCAATTTTGTTTTTTTAAGCTAAGCTGAGCTACTTTGCATTTGTACCTTGTATGTATTGTTAGAGGGTCAGCCAGAGATTGGCCAGAGTTTATATACAGAATTGGGGCTTCTTTTCTTGTTTCAGGGACACCACACCCCCCTCCTTTCCTTTCTAGAAATTGCGTGTGTCCTGACCTCTGTCCTCAGATTTGTCAATCCAGAAAGACTGTAGGTTTCCTCATTAGCCAGTCCATGACCCAGACTTGAGCTCGTCCTCAAACCAAACATCTTCAAAACGTGAAACTGCACCTTGTTTTTTCCATGTTGACTCCTAGTACTTGCCTGCTTTTGTTGAGTTTCTGGTGTCTCCAGATAGTTGTCTTAATAGAATATGTAATCCTGAGTTTTTAGTTGTTATTGTGGGTATGTTGATTTAATAGAAATGCCAGGACCTGGAAGCCTATAATGTGATGTTTTAATGCAATGCTGAATTACTTATAATTTACTTATTTTGCACCTATAAGCATAAGTGAGTTAGCCTTAAAAATTACTTATGCTATTGGCATAACCTACAATAAATGTCTATAGTCTAACCAATACTCACATCTCTACAAATACCATTTGGTCCCGGTTACCATCATACATCCTGGATTATTTCTGGAGCCAATGGGTGGTCTGTGTATTGCTTCTCTGGCCCTGCTTTAGTCTTTTAAATACTAATTGCAGAATGTTTCTTTGTCACTCTTTGTGACAATGTTAAATATCCAATGTCTCTCCATTTAATTTAAAGTAAAAGCAAAATTCCATGCAATGGCATCCAAGGTCCTCTCATTGCACTTCTTTTTTTTTT
>CAUYON010086275.1:0-43725 GCA_963573935.1 Arctocebus calabarensis | reverse complement strand
AATTTGCTGAGGTTATACTTGTGATGTAAGATGTGATCAATTTTGGAGTATGTTCCATGGGCTGATGAGAAGAATGTGTATTCAATTTTATTAGGATGAAATGTTCTCTAGCTGTCTGTTAAATCCAGATATTGAATAGTTTAAGTTTAAATCTAAAATTTCTTTACCTAGCTTCTTATTGTAGGATCTATCCAACACTGCTAAAGGAGCATTAAAATCTCCAACTACTATAGAGCTGGAGGAAATCAAGGTACTCATGTCTATTAGAGTTTTTCTTATAAATTGAGATGCATTCTGGTTGGGTGCATAAATATTAATAATTGAAATATCATCATATTGAGTATTACCTTTAACAAATATTAAATGACCGTCCTTATGCTTCCTTATTTTGGTTGGTTTTAAGCCTATTTTATCTGAAAATAAGATAGCAACACCTGCTTTTTTTTGTTTTCCATTTGACTGGAATATAGATGACCACCTTGAGTCTAAATTTTTAGGGGTTCTGAAACTGTCTTCTATCTGAATTTCAGAATCTCTTGGCATGTCTGGAAAGTTCTCTTTCATAATCTCATAAAGAAGAGACTCTGTGCCTTGTGATGCCACTTTGTCATTTTCAGGTATCCCTATAAGGCAAATATTCGTTTTTCTTTGAGTTATCCTAGAGCTGTCTGATAGAATGATCTGTTTCTCCTTCCATTTCTCTTCCTCTTTGTAGGTTGGGGAGCATTCAAAAGCTTTGTCTTCGATGTCAGAAATTCTTTCTTCTGCTTGCTCCATTTTGTTACTGAGGGATTCTACTGTGTTTCTCAGATCTTTGAGGGCTGCAATTTCTTGTTTCAATGTGTCAAAATCTTTTGTCATTTGGTCTTTGAATTCCTTGACTTCTCGAGAGAATTTTTGAAATGCTTCCAGAATTTCTAATTCCAACTTTCCCTCTATTTTATTGATCTTGTTTGCAATCTAAATTCTGAACTCGATTTCTGACAACTCAGCCATCTGTTTATGCATAGGATCGTCATTTTTGTCCACCAAATTGTTCCTTGGAGGGGGTTGATCTACTCTGGTTGTTCATGTTTCTAAAGCTTTTCCGCTGATTCTCCCCCATGATTATTTTGCGCCATTTACCTGGATGAGTAGATAAGGATCAGTTGGGTTGGGGTTCTAGTAGTAGTGATTGACTAGTCCTTTGCCTGAAAGCTGGGACTGCTGTCTGTACCTTTTCCCCTAGAGTTTTGCCAAGGACTCGTACAGTGCTACTGCCTGTGAAACTGGGGGACTTCTTGGCATGGTGGGGTTAAGTGGCTTCGTCTTATTTTCTGCTGGTCTCTGTCTTACCCTAGAGAATCAGTTGCTCTGTGTTGGAGTCTGAGCTGTGGAGAAATACCAGCAGTTAGGTCACCACACCCCCACAGACAACAATTGGAAAAGGAAAATTAATCTTTCCCACACCGCACACCCAGGGTACCACTTTGGAAAATCCTTGAGTGATTGGCCCAGTTGAAGAGGTCCCAATCAATTGTCCCAGCCAGCACCATACTCAAATAAAAGAGTCAAAATGTCTCTGGCAACTAGATGGCTAGAGTCTGCCGGCAGTTCTAGTATAACTCACTCCTGTGCTCTGTGAGCTCAGGAGCCCCCCCCCCCAGCAAGTAAAATAGTCTGGGAAGGTTGATGCCTCCTTTTCCACCTTGCCCCTCTCTCACACCCAGTCTCTGGTAACCCTGCAGAGCTATGATCCAGTTCCCTCCAATGAGCAGATGCTCCAGAGTTTTGTGCCTGCCTGGGTCACAGTGGGGTCTGTGGCTTCTCAGCCAGTCTGCCAGTCTCTGTCACTGTTTTATCAGGCCTCACCTGCCCCTGCCACCTGAGTACTTGATAGGGGCTGGAACGATTCACTGAGTTCCAGTCCTGTCCCTGATTGACGTTGCTGATAGAACAGAACAAGTTCACAGGATCAGACGTTGGGCTGCTAATAGGTTTGACTCAGTCTGTGAGTTACAGCCCTTTGTCTCAGCTTTCATCCCCTGAGGGCCAGGTGCGTCTGAAGCTAAGGAAAGTAGTCTCTGCCCAGCTTTCTCAGGGTGTGTATTCTAATCCCCACGCTCTGCCCCAGCTGGTACTGCCTTAGGCATAGCCTTCACTCCCAAGTCCTGCCCCTCTGCTGCAGGACCACTCTGACAGTGGTTTCCACTGGAGAAGTCACCTGGCTTCCCCTGGCCACCCAGAGAGACTGGGAGTGTCTCCTCAAAACATCCCAGGGTGGAGCCCCACTGCCATTGTTTCTGCCACTGTGGCTTCTGACCCATGCCTCAGGGGACCGCCTCTCCACCTCAGCCTCCTCTTGGCTCACTTTCCTCTCACCACTCCCGAGCTGGACAATTAGCACAGATCAGCAACAGTCTGTGCCCAATTCACAACCCTCAAGAAAATGTCCAAGAATCTGGAATCCATGGGGGATAGACCTCCAGATCTAAGAGTGAGAGTGGAGGGGAGTGCTGTGAGTTCAAACTTGCAGGTAGAGAATATATACAGTTTTATGTCTGACAGGAGAGTACCATGGCACCCTAGTAGTGGAAGGAGGTCTGGTTTTTAGAGGGTCTCTCCCGTGGGGTAGAGTGGGAGGACATCTGAACTCTGCTCACTTGTTTGTATGGAGGTATGGAGTATACTGCAAGCCGTTCTCATGGAGGAGGGGATCCTGTCTGCTTGGCAATGTGTTCTGTACCTTTTGTTTGTATCCTTGGGGTCACAGGTCACTCTAGCAGGGTTGATGTGCATTCTTCAACCTTCTCTTTTGGCTCAGATCCAAACCATTGGCTTCCTTGCTAAATTTCTGTCCTTTAACTCTCCTTCTGGATGGGAACCTCTGCAGAAATCTGGCTACAGACTGCCTTCCTGGCTCCTACCCCTTTAGAAGCAGCTTTGATTGACGGTTGCTTACGGGTGAATGGCTACATCTTTCCTTCTATCCTTCATAGATGCCTCTCTTTCAAATAAGAAAGGAAAACCCTGAGAAAGCAATTATACTTTCTATGTAGAAAAAGGCTTTGAAAAGCACTTTCAACTTAAAGAAAAAGCATGAAAACCTACCAACCTATGTAAAAATGATTTTATCTCAGTCTACTTGTGTCTTAATAATTTAAAATTTGAAAAGAGTCAATGATGTTTTGGGGTATTTAGAAGAGTCTAATGAATAGTAGGACACCACATTTCCTGTTCCAGGGGTTAATCAAGAACTTAGAGGCAGGTAGAACTCCAAATATCACCTTTCTTCTGATATCTTTGATAGAAGAGTGAAGTTATAAATGGGACTGTGCTATTGTTAGTCTCAGTCAGAGAATCTGAATTCAAGGAACCATGTTATACCCAAAGCTACTTCTAACCAGACATACATTTTCCTATCCATGACACTTACATCATGATATTTTAGCTATTTTTACAATTTCAAGACTAGTTTCTAACACTGTAACCCTTTTCTAAGTCTGCCACTGCCTGGACTGAATTCCTTTCAGATCAGTAAATGAACACAGGTTGGTGGGGATGCACCACTTGAAGCTGTGGTCAGAAGTAGTTAGCAACTGTTCTCTCTGGATGCCAGATATATACGTTAGGGTCCTTTGATTCCCATTTTTTTTATATTAAATTGCTAGCCTCTGATGCACTAGTATCCCATTTTAGTCCATGCAAGTTCTTATAAACATTCTTTATTTATTATTATATAATATAATCAAAACACATTTTGTTGGTAACTATACCTCTTTATGAATTTTTATTGAGACTCCCAGCCAAACTACCTTTGGCTGGGGGAATAAATGTGACTCAGGTTTGAAAATAAAGGTATCCTGTAGCCTTGAGAGTGTTGGTGGGTCTGTAGTTTGACCTGTGATTTGCATGAGGAATCTGAGACACAGACAGAGGAGAAAGAGGACAGGCTAAAGGAGGACACAGTCATATCATGAGCCTGAAAGAATGTTGATTCGAAATTGCTACCATTTTTCACAGCTATGCAGCACTTGTCAGAAGTAACAAAGAATGAAGCCAACATATGGAGAGAAGCAGAGCAAGAAACAATGGAGTAAGAGGAGGCAAAAAAGTATGATGAGAGAGAGAAAGAGAGGGCGTAATCAAGTTGCTCGTTTGGACTGCTGGGTCTAGCAATACCAGAAGTCATCGTTACTCCTGGATTTTCCGATTGTGGAAAACCAATCCATCTTCCGTTTACCTACTTTTGGGATATGGGGCCTATTTTTTTAAGTGAAACATTGTTTGCAAGTGTAATACGTAAGGTTTAATTTTATTTAATGCAAAGAATGAACAATAGATTAAAAGTAAAAACATTTGGGTATTACTCATGGCTCTGATATTTATGTTATCATTACCAAGTCATTTATTCATTCTAAACATGGGTTTCATTATCTCGTGTCAAAACGACATCTTACCTTAATAACTCACAGTGGTTACTGCAGATCCAAATGAAATAAAATTAATTAAAATGTGATAACTAGCTGTGTCAGACTTAAAGCCCATATTCTTTCCACTTTGAGGACAGAATGTATGGTGTATGTGAGAATTTATCTGTGTATAAGGCTCGTACTGATGAAGCTAACTAGTGTTTTATATAAGATCATCTTGGCTTGGGAACTCTTTGTGCCCTCCCATATTTAAAAGTACTATTTTGTGTCAATAGTCTTCTCCTAGAGAAAACCATTAAACTTGAATTATTAGCCCTTACGCTGTTTTTCTGCTTCCTTGAGATCTTCACAAATTCCAATGGAGAATTTAGAGGAAAACCTTGATTCATCAGTTCTAATTCTCTGTAGGCATTTGTTTGCATTAACAATGCATTTATGTATTTGAGACTTCCGTGATTATGATGCCTCTGTCCTATTTAGTTGTTGAGAGTGCTATCTCACAGAAAAGAGAAGGTCAGAGAGCTCCCAGGGCATAAACAAAATAATAGAACTAATGAATTACACGGCAGTTAGACTACACATATTTCACACTAATTGGATTGGTTAATTTGGTTAGTTCAGTCACACGACTGGTCAAGTCATTGCATTAATCAGTTTATTTGATGCTCAAATTGACTCATATACTTAGGTAAATGGCCAACCTGATTGACCAGTGTAAATAATGTTTCAAGAACTATTTATTCTTAAATTCTAGACATGTACAAATATATCTGAAATTATAAGAATTTTTCTGTTCGTTGAGAAATTTGTGTATAACCTAGTCCATATAAGGCAATATACATCAAGCATTGGTACTGCATTTACAGTTAATATGTACCATGAACTTGAGACAACTAATTTATAGTGGTGGATAAATTTTGATAATTCATCTAATTTGTAAATTTTATAAAGGTACATCTGAATGCTAAAGCTTTTCTCAGAGATCATTGTTTATCTTTCTCATGGAGGCAATAAACTCAAAGAAAGTCCTGGCATTTTAGCTAGAATCACAATAAATTCCAAAACGTTGCCACTGCTATCACCTCCTAATATCTGAGGAATCTTAGCCCTACAGATATTAAGAAAGTGAAGCCACAGGTCTTAATAAAAGTAAATATCCTGGAGGTAAATTGTTATCACAGCATCATCTCTTTTTGAACAGCCAGAAATTCCTTACTATTGTTTTATCCTAAAAATTGCTTTGAAAATTAAGATTTTCAGATATTTCATTTCTTGCTTTGAAGATACAAGCACAACCAACACACACAACTTTGTAAATAAGTATACTTTTAAGGTTTTGGAAGACATATGCCAGCATTTTCCCAGAGGATTTTAGCACACTTTGTGTAAAGTTAAGTAGCATAATGGTGAAAGAATTCTCTTTCATAACATTTCTTGATAATGTGAAATATGAGATTAATAAAAATATGCCTTAAATGATAATTTTTCCTTTGGGAAATGCTTTATTTCCCCCTTTTATTTCTGTGCATATTTAATTAACAGGTTCTAATTTAGCATTTTTCTTCCATGAGATAATAGAGCATTCCAAACTCTTTCTTTAAATGTTCTTTCCTGGCAAAGTGTAGCCAGAAGACAAACCTGGTATTTTAGACTTAGCAGGAGTTGTAGAGATCATTTAGGTCACCTCTGATTTTTAATTGTAGTAGATCTTGGTCCCAGCGGGATTTAATGAAGTGCCCTTTGCTAGTTAGTGACTGCAAAGACATAAGAACTCAAGCTTTACCCCCTTCCTATCAGGCATTCCCCCCATTATAATTAAAGATATGCTGTTTAAAAGCTTTCTTCAGTTATATCCCAGTTAAATATTCCAAGGCCAATGGAAAGACAGGTTTGTACCTTAATGAAGTTCTAGTTTCTGAGCTAGAAGGGAAAGTAATTGAATTGCATAAAAGTCTGAAAGAATAGCATGACTTTTTCTTTTTTTCTTTTGTAAAGTCTTCTTGCTGTCACTAGGGCTGGGAAGAAAAGGTTTAATACCTTTTGTGCATATGAGTGAATATGTTGTGACTCAACTTTGTGGCCTCCTGATAATGAAAGCAAGGCTAATCCTTTGTTGACAAAGCAGTTTTTTCCCTTAACTATTAATCACAATCAATTAACTAAATATATATCCTATGTGAGGTGCCGCAGGGTAGAGTACGAATATAACTGTGAGTTTAAAAAGTATAAGTGTGAAATTGGAGTCACTTTTATGTTCAGGGTGATGTTATGTTTCTCTACAAATGTATACATTTAAAGATGTCTTGGGTTAAGCTAATATACTATGTTTTGTACTAAATTAAATTGAGAACACAGATAATAGCTGCTTTCTCACAAACCAGTAGAATTAATTGAAAAATGGGAAATTACTTCTTGATTTCTCTAAGAGTCAGAACTTACTCTAAAGACGAGGTTTGACAATTAAGTTTGAGAACTTGCCCTACATGTTTATGTTGGCAGCACTGTACAGACAACTCATTACCTCAGTATATCTGTGTTTCATAGCTGGGTTCACATTCATGTGCAGTGGTGTCTTTCTGAGTGGCATTCATTATTGTTGTGTGTTTTGTGTGGTATGACAAGAATGTCAGTGCTTAAATTAGAGTAAGGAGAAAATACTCATAAATTTCTTGTTAAACTTAGCAATAGTAGAAGTGAAGTCAGAGACATATTAGTTTAAGTTTATAGGGATAACACCATGAAAAAGTGGTAGTGTACAAGAAGGGAGTGAATGATTTTCTAAGGAGAGAGAAATTGTCATTAATAAGGAGAGGTCAGGGCAGCCAGTAATAAGCAAAACTAACAAAAACATTGCAAAAATTTGTCAAATTTTGCATCAAAATTATTGGCTGAATGTGCAAAGCACAGAAGATGAAGTAAACACCCTCAGAGAAACCTAGGAAAATCTTAACTAAAAATCTTGGCCAATAACTCATGATTCATGCATCATGACAATGTACCAGCTCACACTGCATGATCTGTGAAAGAGTTTTTACCCAGTAAACAAATAACTGTATTGGAACACCTTCTTACTCATCTGATCTGGCCCCCAATGACATTTTTTTGCTTTACATGAAGACAAAGGAGATATTGAAAGAAAGACATTTTGGTGGCAATCAGGACATCAAGGGTAATATAATAGCATTGATTGTGAATTCTGTAAAAGAGTTCCAAAATTGCTTTGAAGGGGTGTAGGTGCTGGTATCACTGCCTAGCTTCCCAAGAGAGGTATTTCAAAAGTGACCAAAGTGATATTCAGCAACACTTTTTCTAGAGTTCATTAACTTAATTGTCCTCTTTATTTATGAGTCATAGAAGATTTAATCCATTAAATCCACTCTTCCATGAATGCAAGAGTAGGGTGAGAATGTCACATATTTAATTGATAAGTCAAGGAAGTTGCAACCTCTGACATAATCAGGGAAGTGGAAAGTCATCAGGAGTCTACCGGTGGACCCCCAAGTCTGTCATGCTGTTTCTAGTGTAGGGGGATGACACCTTAGGGCTACTTCACAGTTCTCATCTGAATGTATCAAATTGATAGAGCCTTATTTTCATCTAATGTTTGCAAGAGAATCTATGAAGAAAAGTCTTTAGCTTTTGGTGCTTATAGCACAGAGAAGCACCCTTAAGATTTCCTACACTTTACCTAGATACATTTTTAAACAATAAACTAAAACATCTGGTTTTCTTTTCTTAGGCAGTCTTTTTTTGTAGTTAAAATTTAATAACTTTTTGGTTTCAAGTATATATCTCTTTTGAACTTTAAAGCAAAAGTAACAACACATAGATTTCTGTATGTATTTATTTGTTTGACACAAGTCATATTGAATTAGGGCCCATCCTTTTGACCTCATTTTACCACTCTAAAGACCCAAATCAGAGTCTTATTGGAGATTAGGGCTTCAACATATAAATTTTGGGGAAATACAGTTTAGTACATTAAAAAATGTAGCATATTTTTGAATAAAGTAAAAATTCAAACAATTATGGAGACCACAATTTAAGTTAAAAAATTTAATTATTAATAGAATATATTAAATATTAAATCTATGATTTACTGAATCAATGTGGAACATAAACTACAATTATATCATTTAAACTTTATTGATATTTCTGATTATTTTTACTATTGTAATACTATAAATAAACCACTCAACTGACAGGTTTCATCTTGAATCGAAATAATAGGACATTTTTAACAACTCACATAAAAAAAGTGGAAAGCTGATGTTTCAATTTTTATCATTATATTTAGTCCTAGCACAATCTAATTGAAAATGATTTCCACTTTGTTTATATTTGTGGTATGGTTAGAAGGATCTCAAATGAAAACCACTTTTTGTAACTATTGATCTAAGGCAGATATTTCCCATTGAATTACTAAATAAATATAATTTCAAATCAAGTGTTTATTTGAATCATTTTGTGTAAAACTAAACTTTTATTGTTTTCTCTAGATATTTTTTCTTTTTTCATCTCTCTATTAACAATAGTTTTGTGAGCCAAGAAGTTAGATTTAATCATATTGAAACTATGTATTTCTTTGTTCTCAGGTTTCTTACCTAAGTACACATGTAGGTGGTAGAAATATTAGAGAACGATTTGATAGGTTTTAAATGAAGCATTTGTCTGACATTGTGCTCTCTTACTAACAGTTCTGCTTAAAATTAAGCAATACAGTCAGAAGTAGATTATACAAGGCTTTGCCTCATCACAGCCTTTGCTGTGAGGAAGTAGCAAGTTATATACAGTGTGATAATTTAGGCAAGTAAAATAAGAAAATTATTTAAGTTATCTCTTCTCATTTTTTTCTTTTCTTTTCTTTCTTTCTTTTTTTGGAGACAGAGTCTCACTTTGTCTCCCTCAGTAGAGATCTGTGGCATCATAGCTTATAGCAACGTCAAACTCTTGGCTCAAGTGATTCTCTTCCCTCAGTCTCCTGATTAGGTGGGACTACAGGTGCCTGCCACAACACCAGGCTATGTTTATATTTCTTTTTGTTTTTCATTTATTTATTTCAGGTTAATGTGAGGTTACAAACAACCAAATCACAGTATTTGAATTTGTTAAGTAGAGCCCCTTTTGTAGTTATGTCCTTAGAGATGGGGTCTCGCTCTTGCTCAGTCAGGTCTCAAACTCCTGAGCTCAGGCAATCCCCCCACCCCAGCCTCCTAGAGTGCTAGGATTACAGGTGTGAGCCACCGCACTAGGCCATTTTCTCTCATTTTGAATAGCAAAAATATGCCAAATATCCACAAGAAAATTGGGATGAGTGCATTCTTCCTTGGGACTGACCATCTATTTCTGACCTTTTCTCTAATAGTCTCTTCATCATGTCCACGATATTGCCTTTTGACAGTCTCACTTAACAAACATTTTAGTAATGTTTTATAAATATAAATTTCATTTTCAAATCCTCTACTTCAGGATAATCCTCAAAGAACTGTGCTAGTCTGCATTTATTTGGTAAACTAGACTCTTGATATTAGATATTCCAAGATCATAATTCCATGCCAAAACAGCTTTAAAAACTAGCATTGCCATTTTCTTAGACAGAAACTTATTTTCAGCGAATATATATATGCAATGACTAGACTGTATTATGAGAAAAGAATAATAATAATTCTTACAACTATTGATTTCTTAAAATTAGCTAAATGATTTCACTAGTGAACTTCCATTTTCCAGGATACTTTTCTTGCAATTCATAAATTCCATATATTCCAAACAGTAAAATTATAAAAACAATTAGTATAGGTCAGATACCTTTACCTTTTGTTATAAATAATTAGAAACCACAACTGAATAGATATAAGATAAGGCAAGGGAAGAGGAATTTTGTTAGATTTATTGGAAGAATTTAATAATAAAAGAGGTCTATCTCTAAAAATTTGAATACGGTTCAAAAGATTTCTAAAGATTTAAAAAAACTCTACTTTTTTTCTGTAACAGTAGAAATTTGTGCAGAATCATATCAAATTGTGTTAACATGTCTTAGCATCGTAGGATGTATGATAATGTGGCTAAATAGCCTAGCCTAGCATTAGGCAAGGAAAATTATTAGTTAAATCTGGAAAAGGTATTTTCAATTGAAGATTTCTTTTACATGATTTTAAATCACTTGTTTCATGAAAAATAAGTTATGAGTAATAAGAATGGACAACTTTGAGCAAAAGACAATAAGAACTTGATGGTGGAAAATTTTATAACAAAGCGGTGTTTTCAGACACATTTGCTGATTAGCAACTGATTCTGAGAGTTCAAAGTTAACTTTCCAAGTTTTGATTCATGATTTATATAAGAAAAAGAATGAAAACATGAAAACTTTAATTTATGATAATATAAAACAAGAGTCAAAATTTGTAAACAACATTGTATAGAATAGCGTGCATTACATTTCCCAAACATAAATAAGATGTTGGAATATGTCTTCTACTAAGTTGTAATGTACCTCCATATACAATTTATTAAATTTTACTTGCCCAGAAATGAAACTTGTGAGGTTGAAACTAATGAAATACTTTACTTTCCTGATAATAAAGAAAATATATAAAAGCTGGTAAGTGAAATACATATTAAAAGCCTAATCTTCCCCCCAAACAATGGATACATAGATTCTGGAGAGAAAAATGTAAATATGTAAAATAAACATCTATAGAGAATGTATGTATATGTAAAAAAAAACAACAAAACTAATAACCATAGTAAATGCCAGGTACAAATATTTGTAGTTATAGGTGAAGTAAAGAAAAAAATAATGGAAAAAATACAGCTTTACAAATGTAATTCAATTAAATTTCTAACAACTAAAAGATGCTCTGGAGTTATCTTTTGAATGACTCTAAAACATGCCTGTGAAAGTGTCCTCAAATGTTCAACCCACACGGCTGATCCAGGGAAGCTTTCAAGAGGATTGTTCATCCAATAAGTAATTCAACTTTCTTTTCCATATGGGAAAATACTCAGGTTGTGTTTATGTACCTAAAATTTGCTTTAATTGGCTGACCAAGAACTTGTACAGGAATGGCATAGTGATTAACCTTATTAACTCTAGACGCAGACTGCCAGGATTCAAATGCTAACTTCAACAACTATCGCCTACCTTGGACAAATATGAAGCTCTCCTGTCTCAAGTTCCTCATCTCAAAACTGAAAAATAGTAATATCTCTATATCAGTTAGTTACATATACTATGTATTTACTAAATAAATAAAAAACTAAAATATGTGCTTGTTCATATAAAAAAAAGATAATATATTTAGAACAACTTGAAATACTTGAACAAGTTTTTTTTTGTTTTTTTCTGTTTTTTTGCTATTTTTGGCAGGGGCTAGGTTTGAACCCACCACCTCCAGCATATGGGGCCAGCGCCCTACTCCTTTGATCCACAGGCACTGCCCAACAACAACTTGAAATATTTAAGCTAGGAAAAGTTAAACTAGAAGTATTCTTTCTATTCAAAGTAATAAATAAAAACTATTTGGTTAAAAAAAAAAAAAGGATCCCATTTCTGTCAGCTAAATACTTCTTATGTATGTATATATGTATGTATGTATTTATTTATAGAGGCAGAGTCTTACTCTATCGCCCTCGGTAGAGTGCTGTGGCGTCACACAGCTCACAGCAACCTTCAACTCCTGGGCCCAGGTGATTCTCCTGCCTCAGTCTCCCTATGTTAGCGAAATACTTTATGGGAAATAAATGAAGAAGGGAATGTTGGCTTTGTTTTATAATGTCTAGGTTCTTAATTTGTTACTAGCAGGATTTTAAGTAAATCCAGCTCAGATGTTCTGAGTCTGGATTCTCATCTATAAAAAAACAAAAACAAAGTTAAATTACAGTCTTCACTTTAGCATATATCTTACAAATGGCAAACATACATTAATACCCCCTAATTTTAGCATAGTAAGCAGAATTTTAAATTTTGCTTAGGTCTGGAATGGTGTACTTCAAAGTACATTAATAGCAATCACAGAAATATTTCAGTAAGCTAATCACCACAAAAAATTTTGCAGAAGTAAATATATGTGTATATTAATTTTAATATATTTATTTAAAGCCAATTTAAGTGCATCAAATATATTATATGGATAATTCCTGTTTTAGTCTCTATGTTTTGTTTTTAAAACATATATGCACATTCTCTCTAGATATTTACTTTACATATTTGCTTTTTACTTTCTAGAATCTGTGTATCCACTATTTGGGGGCAAGGTTAGGCTTCTATGTGTATTTCCCTTACCAGCATTTATATATCTTATTTGTTACTAGAAAAGCTAGTATTTCATCAATTTCAATCTCACATGCACAGTGAAAATTATTGATTAATCCATCATCATTTGAAGGGATCATGAACTAGAAAACTATGATAAGCATTTTGGAAACTCTTGAGTAGATAATTAAGCTAATTACCACTAAAATTTACTTTCCTCTCAAGCTTGCATATCACAAACTAGCCTATAAACCTTATACTGAACCGTTCATATTAAGTTTATTAAATCTATCCTAAAGCATGAGAAATCTGCAATAAATCTTGGATTTGAAGTAACATAATTTTATAGGTTCAGTTCATTTGCCAAAAATGAGTTGGTGGGTAACTACTTTCCCCTTTGTTCATTGTTTCAGTGAAAATAGACCAGATAATCAATATAATTATTAAAAGATCTATTATTTTTATAGACTTATGCATTTTAAAAATTATAACAAATATATTTTCATAATCATTCAATATTTCCATGTGAAAAGTCCTCTTGACAGGCTCAATGGAAACTAGGGAAGCACTGAGCAGAGGAAGACTTTGGATTCACAAATTCACCAGCTGAACATCTGGACAGAATTGTGTCATTCACCAGATTCACGTGTTGAGGTCCTAACCCCAAATCTAAGATTATGAATGCATTTAGACAGAGATCACTTGAGGGGTGATTAAGTTAAGGTGAGGATGTTAGGGTGACCTCTCATTCAGTGTGACTGGCATCCTGATAACAGAGCTGATCAGACACGGGAGAACCCAGGTGCAGGCGCAGAGAAGAGACGGATCTGCAGTCCCAGGAGATTAGAGTTGGAAAGAAACCAACCACACGGAAACCATGATTTCACTCTCTAGCCCTTAGAACTTAAAATGTATCTTGTCTATTTTTTTATGTTTTTTTTTTTTTTATTGAGTGTGCGGGCTTCACATGCAATCTGAGATATTTTTATTAACCTGATTGACATAACATTCATGATATTTTCTCGTTTACTATATGAAAACATTTTTGAACCTTGTTTAGAAGTTTTCTCCTGACCCTTCGAATATGTAGCACACGTGATCTCATCCTTTGTCCCATCTCCCCCCACCCTCTAACTCTATGCATACCTTTTCTGTTAAAATATAGCCTTATCTTTTATGCACAGATGGATATGAAATATTGAAAAGATCATCTATAATTGCTAACTGCCTTGTGGTTTTAAGTCTCCAAAAAACAATTCAAAAAGAATGTGAGACAATCAAGTATTATATTATTTAAATGAAAATGTTTGGGAATATAAAGTTAAGGGTACAACTGCCTATGTATGCACAGCTGAGAATAATTATGCATTATGGCAATCTTGTATTTTGTATTCCATATTCATCATATTAAAAGAAATTTATCCCACAAAATATACTTCCACTTGCTAATTTTAAATGTTAACATTTTAAAACTTTTTACTAAAAACTAATAAAATGAGAATTATAAAACATAAATCTTTTTCCCTTTAAATTATTTTACTATTTCTATCCATAAATGTTACTAAAATAGCAGATACTATAATTTTTAGTACCACGATGGATCTTGCTATTATATATTTTGTTCTGTTCATTATATGCTTCATAGTTGCCATATGTTCAATTTTCAGAAGGTGGACTTTCTATCTCTCAACAATGTTTGGTCTTATAGTCAAAAGTTCAATCAAGTTTAAGTGTCTTCTTGACAATGCTAATTGTAGAAAACATCTCCTTTGTTACAAAAATTTGTTATCTTAATATTTTATTAAATTGAGTGAGCATATGGTCTTTTTTATTACAGAGCCTGAACTAGGACAATAAATTTGGAACTCTTTTCTGCACGGTGGAATCAAGCCATGATTCAATAACAGCATAATTGAATTAAATTGGGGTTCTTATAAAATCGTTCATAAGAAAACCTTTCTTGCTCTGTAGATGTAACCAATGTATCATATTTAGAATAGGCTTGCATATTTAAATTTTATGATATTTGGCTTTTAATTCACTTTTAACTTAAATGAATTCATGTTTTCTACTTTTGTTTTTAATGTTATTTAATGTGATTATATTTGATCAATGTACTTTTAAAACATTATTTTTACCAGCAATCCCTGGGTTTTTATACAAAAGCGGTTTTCCAACTTTCCCTTTTTGCTATAGGCCTGATTTTATTTAGGAGTGCAACACATTTTCTTTTTCTTACTTTTTTTTTTTTTTCAGACAGAGTTGTTTTACTCTGTGGCCCAGGCTAGAGTGACATAGTCTCCCCCACAGCAACCTCATATTCCAGGATTCAGGTGATCCTCCTGCCTCAGCCTCCAAGTAGCTTGGACTACTGATGAGCATCACCATACCTGGCTAAAGTTTTCCACTTCAATGGATACAGGGTCTTGCTCTTCCTCAGGCTGGTCTCGAACTTTGAGCTCAAGAGACCTACAGTCCCCACCAGGAAGAGGTATTCTTTAATCTCACTGAAGATGAGACTACTTCTTGGTATAGAAGTGTGTATGTAGCAAACCTCTAGACGAAGACATGGAAAAAAAATGTCTGTTAACTTCTGGGACTGCTTTGTGGCTTTTGTTTAATAAGAATAAAAAATGTTGATTGGATGCAGCTATCTTGTTTTAAAGAGGAAAAAGCCCAAAGAAACCAGCAACCCAGAGCCTTGAGCACATTAAGCTTATGTACCAACCCGGCAATCACCAACCTTCAGACTTTCTAGTGAGTGAACGATCACCACCTTATGGTTTAAGCCACTGCCACATAAATCTTTGGTTAACCACATAAAGCAACGCTCCTGAACAATAAATTTAGACTCAATTATGACAGTGTGAACAGTTAAAAAACAAACAAGCAAAATCAATGGGATCGGATAAAATTACCATTTACCAAACCAAAAAGGAAACTATGAAGAATGAATATGCCATACGGGTTCAAAGAATATTAGGTGTCTTTATCATTACATCTCACTTTTATACTATGAAAATGCTAGCCTGGGGCAATTTCACTTGCTGTCAAATGAGAGGTTGGGAAGATGACATGATCTGGCTGAAAGAAGAGGGAAAAAAAAACAAGATATCAGAACTTTAGTATCAGGTGTATCCTGATTTTTTGGTGGTAACTAATAGCCTTAATTGCAAATATAAGATAGTTAAACTATATTAACAAAATCAATAGATATTTTGGAAATAATTTAAAATAAATTAAATCTTAGACTAGCAATTCTTTCTGCAGATGAATTATAAATATTACTATCTATATGTAGTCAAGACAAACACCTTTCTTGCTATAAAAACTGTTCTTTGTTTTCAAGTTGGGACCTACCTTAAATTTTAGTCATTTGGTTGTAGAAGATGGGAAAAGCTGAACAGAAATTCATAACCAAAGAAGAAAACTAATAGTTAATTTTATTAATTCAGAATCCTTATTTTTGAAAAAGATGCATTGGTACCAATGACCCAGAAAATCTTTCAGTCTCCTTGTTGACATTCACCAACGACATCCCTGTGACCCACTAGGCCATGAGGACAACGGGTCTATTTCCCTTGTGAGCCTTACAGACAGACGTTTTTTGTTTTAATCTCCCTAATATTTTTAAAATAATAACTTTGTTTTCATTTATGTTCTATGCTGTTTATAATACTTGATAAATAATAACTACCTTATAATTCTTTGCTACCTTATAATTCTTTGTTGGGATATGCCAAGTTCCCAACCTTACTACAGATAAAAATACTAATGAAAACAATAAGGCACGATTATTTTTTTTTATCCAGCAAACTAGTATTTTTATTTTTTTAATTATTATTATTTTTTTGAGACAGAGTCTCACTTTTTTTCCCTCAGTAGCATGCCTGGGTGTCATAGCTCACAGCAACCTCAAACTTCTCAAGTGATTCTCATGCCTCAGCCTCCCAAGTAGCTGGGACTTACAGGTGCCTGCCACAATGCCCGGATATTTTCAGAGACGGTGTCTCCTCTGGCTCAGGCTGGTGAGCTGAGGCAATCCACCGACCTTGGCCTAGGATTATAGGCATGAGCCACCGCTCCCAGCCAAATTAACATTTTTTTTCTTTTTTTTATTAAATCATAGCTGTGTACATTAATGCAATAATAGAATACAATGTGCTGGTTTTATATACAATTTGAAATGTTTTCATAAAACTGGTTAACATAGCTTTCACAGCATTTTCTTAGTTATTGTGTTAAGACATTTATGTTAAAGTGAAGTTATCAGTATTGAAGAGGATATGGTGAAATGGGCCGTTTTTACACAATGCTGGAAAGAGAATAAACTGACACAAATACACCAGTTTTGCATGCTTCCTCATGTGTAAAACAAAAAGAAAACTTACTGCACAATGAGATTAAATGAAATAATATATAAAAGCATCCAGCATCTTCCTTGCTATATAGTAACACAAATTTCTACATGTATTTTAAATTTTGTATCTCCTTCTTGACCATGAACTCGGGTACCATATTTGTGTTGTTTAATCACTTCGCTTACCCTGACACATTCTGCAGTGCTCACTTTTACGCTATTCAGAGTATACAATATCTGTTAAATTAATTGAGTTCATGTGCAAAATAATAGTTTCATATCAAAAACTAATAGATATTAGTGGAAAAATAGTGCAATTTGCATTCAGTAAATCAGTGTACACTAGGGGTAGCATGGTGGGTTAGCAGAAAAGCACAGGCTCTGAAATCAGAGCACTTGAACTCTTAACTTCCTCTCTGCTATCCACAAGTTCCTCAGCCTCTTGGAATGCCAATTCCTGTCTCTGCACACTAGAAATGATCAATGCACCTAACTTCTGGAGTTTCCTTTATGATAACTGATAAAATATTCTCTGAAGGGGTTGTACATTTTACATGATCATGCTGGTGCTACAGAGTATGACTCAGAACTATAACTGTTTCACCTAGGTACATTATACATTCCAGACATGGCCCTAACCCAATCGCTAAATTGCTAGTTTTGTGATATTCCCATCATACAGCATGTGCACCATCACTCCAGAACAATCTCTCCTTTGTTTCTGTTTTCTTTTGATGTTTACAACACCTAAAACATTCTGTGTTGCCTGCTTTCTATAGGGCCCCTGTGGTTTTTGTCATGAAATATCTTACAGAGTTTTGTGCTGCTATCACAGAATACCTGGGACTGGGTAATTTATAATGAACGGAAACTTATTTCTCATGATTCTGGAGGCTGAGAAGTGTAAGACTGGGGATCCAGTATCTGACAAAAGTCTTCTTACTGTGTCAGTTCATTGAGCAAGACAGAAAAGTAAGAGAGTGTAGGAATGCGTATGTGTGTGTCTGTCTGTGTGTGCGTGTCAGAGGGAGGAGACAGATGAAGACAGAGATGAATTTATGCTCTTTTAGGAATGCATTCTGCAATAACTAACCCACCTTCAGTGACATTCGCCCCTCATTACCTAACCAACTCCTGTAGGTCCTACCTCTCAGCACAGTCTCATTGAAGATTCAGGAACTAATCCATGAACTTTGGAGAACAAAGTTTGCAAGTAAAAACAGAATAGAACAAAATGCTTGAGACAGACAGGAGTCTTGGTTGAGTGTTTGGTTTGCACTTATGGGTGTCAAAGAGCACCTTCTCAACACAGCAAAGGGTCAGCCACTCTAAATCTGATTTCTGTCTACTATCAGGAAATAAAAGTTTTATGTATAGGAAAGACATTGTGTAGTTGTGTGTGTGTGTGTTTGAGACTGATTCTTACTCTTTTGTCCTGGGTAGAGTGGGTGGCATGATCATAACTCACAGCAATCTCAAACTTTTGGGTTAAGAATTCCTATTGCCTCAGCCTCCCAAGTAACTGAGACTACAGGAATGCACCACAATTCTCAGCCACAGCTCTCTTCTTAGTTTGTATGTTTATTTTTAGGAGAAAGAGGGTCTCACTCTTGTTCAGGCTGGTCTCAAACTCCTGAGCTCAAGCAAACCCATTGTGGTCTCCAGGAGTGGTAAGATTAAAAGCGTGAACCACTGTACCCAGCCTGTGCGTAGTTTTGAAGCAAAGTTTAAAGGAAATTGAGAGGAAGCAAGTATATAGTGAAATGTTTTTTGGTCGGCTTACTGGTATAGTG
This sequence comes from Arctocebus calabarensis, assembly GCA_963573935.1. Lineage (NCBI taxonomy): Eukaryota > Metazoa > Chordata > Mammalia > Primates > Lorisidae > Arctocebus > Arctocebus calabarensis. The sequence continues at coordinate 24,906 of CAUYON010086275.1, read as the reverse complement.
TTCCTGAAAGTTTCTATCTCTCAGAACACATATGAATAAACTTAATTTATATGATTATGAATAATTGCTGTTATTATTAACAATATTGGTTTAGGAGTGTTTATCAATGTGCCAATATGTGATCAATGTTCTCATGAATTTTTTATTTACTTAGAAATGCCTTTTACTAATGATTCAATATTCAATGGTTACTCTATTAATCTTTAAAATTTTATTGGAAGTCAAAATGTGAAAATAAAAAATTTAAGCACAAAACAGTGATAACAGAAAATCATCACCAAATCTTTTCTGTTAGGCAGCATATTTAGAAAGTTTGTGTCTTCTAACTTATTGACTCTTCAAAGCAACCTTGTAAAATGCTAGTATTTTCCCATTTAACAGACAAGAACAATGAAGTTGAAAGAATTTGAATTAATTTGTCCAGTTCTCTCTCACCTCTTTTTCTTCATGGGAGGAACCATCTTCTAATTATCATGGGAAGTGCTCTAAACTTTCTCTTTGTTCTTCTTAAATGAAATCTCTCTTTGTTATTACCCGGGGGGGGGGGGGGGAGTAATTTGTCCAATTGGTTGTGAATGCAACCGCCTAGCTCAAGAAAATAAAATCTCTTACTAAATGTTAGCTAATGATAATACTTAGTTTAGAAATAAAACTTAGACTTTTCATCTAGTTGATCCCTTTGCCCTGATCGCAAGTAAACATTAACACCAATCTTTGAAGTTTCGTTTTTGAAGCTGAAAACAAGAGACAGATTAAGTAAACTATGTGCAGTGATAGTTTCATTCCCCAATGAGAAGAAGAAGCCAGAACTGTCAGTCACTCTTCTATTATTTCAGCAGCTTTTGTGGTTTTATCTGGCAGTTCTGTGGACTCCTTTGTTAACTGTGAGTTGAGTCTTCTGATTCTGTCTCTTTGGAGTTTTTAATATTCTTTATTTTCTGACAATTTTTTATAAATAGAGTAATTTGTATTCAGTATTGTACTGATTGTTTATAGAGTTTAGTTTGGCTTTAGATAATGGAAATGTCTGTTATAAAAAAGTATCATTTTATTAAGTGGAAGGTGAGCTTTGTTCTCCTGATAACTTTTTGACATTGAGACTGCCAAAAGAAGATGGATTTGTATCTTAAATGCTTTGAAGTTGGAGCAATTTAAATAGGGAAATTTCAAATGTGTCATTGAGACACAGCGAATTCTTTCGCTGCCTGAAGCACATAGAGAAAAAGAAAAAGGCTGACTCATTTGAGTTCTATTTTTAAATCTGTTTTAAAATTATAATGATGGAGTGTTTATGTGTATTAGGAGATTTCAGATTTAGTATCATATTGCACTGAAAACCAATAGTATAAATGTATGTTGAGAATATCAACATTTTCATTGTGTTAATTTTTTAAATATTATCTATGAGTTGTAGCTTTAGAAAGTAAGACTTCAAAGAGATGGTAGTTTGGCAAAATCACCCATAGACACGATCACATTAAAAAAAAAAAAAAAAACTACCATATTTCTCTCTCAAAGTTTTATTTAGTTGAAATCAGATTTAAAAAGCAGTGTACATAGTGAGAAGGGCAGGTGGTGCCCCAGACAGCTCGGCCATCTCAGGGGAGGACCTGCCGCCTCTGCCCTGGAAGTGTTGGTGCAGTGGCTGAGGAACCAGCGGGTAGGCAGGGGAGGACCCAGCAGGAGGCTTCAGAAGACAGAGGGGGCCAGACAACCGCTGGGGAGACACCATCGCCTTAGTGTTTCCCTCCCCTTGCACTTGCTACTAAACAGAAAGCTCTCCATTTCCTAAGCCTGGTCAGTATCCATTCCCTAATACATTCATGCACCTTGCCCCAGCCTAAGAGACTGTATCCATTCATTTGTGACCACGTCCTGCCCTAAGGTAACTACAAAAGACCCTTGTGACTTAATACACCCCTAGACAAAGAACCCAGAGAGAGACAGAGAAAGAGTGACAGAGAGACTGGGACAGTCAAATTTCCACCTTCTTTGTCAGGCCCAAAGACAGAGTAAGAGAGAGAGCTTTCTTCCCACTTGGGTTTTTCTTTCTGTCAGGATACTTAAATAAATAAAAATATTCTAAGATATTTCCAGAAGGAGAATGTATGGAAAGGCATAAAGGATTACATCTTCTTTGCTTCCATTTCTAGATTAATTAATATCCACCTTGTTTGGCTCCAACCCACAATAAAAATTACTTATTCTATTCTGATTCACTACACATATCCAAGTGTATGATTAAAACAGAAAGTTCAGAAAATATTACCTATGTGCACTCTATATATTCCTCGTTTTTCAGTTATAGTTAACAATTTCATTTTCTTTCAAACAAAATACTGGTGATCACCACTAACTGAACATCATGATCCACTCTTGTGATAGCTTTTTGTTGTTATTGTTGTTGTTACCAATGCACATGAAATACATTTTTTGCAGCTGAGAAATTATATTTTTATACTTTCATTTAAGAATTTCAGAAGTAATGTATAATTAATCTGCACATCTCTGTTAGTTCCCATAAACATCTCTGCTGCTATTGAAACAATGGGGGGGGGGTGGTGGAAAGAAACAAAGTGAGTAAAAAACTTTCTTAGTGTCTTTCAGTTACAGATGTGTTTTTAAAAATTTGCTGTTGCTGGAGCCACTGCCAGCTGTATTCTACCTACTGTCCATTAATCATACATACAAAAACGAAGCAATGTCATGGTTCATTCTTCATTATCTGTTATAGTACAAATTGTGATGGATTTTAATTCCAAATTAGAAATAAGGCTTTAGTACTTAAGAAAATTTATCAGTGAAAGAATGGATGTGAGACCTATCATTCAAATGATAAAAGGAATTCTCATCCAATTCCTACTTCAGATAAGTGTCTGTTTCTCTTGGTTTTTCCTATAGCAGAAGAATGTCTAGAAGGTGCCACAGTCACTATTTGGCATCTGAATTATCCAGAGTCTGTTTTGTCCTGACAGAGGCTACTTACCCCTCTGGAAAGGGAATCCGTACAAAGCCCCGGGGTCTGTTAAGACTTGTCATTCACTAAGACTTCCCAGTCACGCCTGCTTGAATCAAATCCATCAGAATCCAGAACTGGTAACATTTTATTTTGGATGGTTCTGATGAACTTCTTTTCATTCACAAATGCCACAGGTGTTTTTAATCTTCCACAGAAGTAGAGGAGTATGTGCTGTTTTGGGTTTCAATGTTATATATTTTTAAGTTTACTTATATGTGGTATATACAGGAGAACCAGTCTAGCTGACCACCTCCCTGAATTGGCCACTGCCTTAAGTTGACCTAAAATTTCATTGGCCAGACAGGCACCCCACGTATGTATCTGTACAGTAGGCCTGGTTCCTTAAGATGACCACCTCCCTATGTTGGCCAGTTTGTTAGAGTCCCTAGGGTGGTCAACTTACAGAGGATCTACTGTGTATGTGTATATATATATATTTTTTTCAGAGCCAAATACTACAAAGAAAGCAAATATCTTTTTTTCCTTAAGTGGAATGGATAGAGCTAAGGTTTTTAGGCTTTTACACATTTGGATACTTTTAACATCCATAAGAAATTTTACTTCCACATCACATGCTTCTCCGCCACCTCTTCTAGGGGACTTTTGAATGTGGAAATGCGGCCTAAAAGTACTGCTATATTTGCAATGAGTTTCTGTTAAACGCCTTCCCCCTTATCTGCTAACCTTGGAAGCACTACCCCTTCCTCACAGTCTACAGACTTGTTTAGGTGTTCAAATTCAGAAAAACATTTCCATCTCTGTTTTTCCACCTTCTTTGTCAGGCCCATAGTTTTCCGTCTTAGGTAACCACTGTTAGGTCCTTTAATAGTCCCTCTCCCTGTGTGAGAGGCCTCCCGTGGTCACCCTGGCAGTCAGGGCCTGTGTGCACAGGGGACCCACAGACAAAGGTCAGGGTCTGGTTGTGCTTCTCACATAAGCACATCTGTCCCGTCTCTTCCTCTTGTTTCTGGTAAAGTGGAATAGCCTGGCAAATTTAATCATCTTTCCCAGCGGGGTATTTCTCTTAAACTGCTCCTCTTAATGGTTGGTAAGAAAGGACAGAGAAAGAAAGCCCATTCCTATAGCTCTGTCCTGGGCTACCTGAGGCAGAAACAACTGAAGTTCTGCCTGCCGTCAGCAGAGATGGGGTCTCTCAGGCAATACAGACAGACTGAGCCCTTCCAGGGATGCCACAACTGCCTCAGGGCCCATGAATGAAGGTCTGGAGTGAGGTAACTTTTGTTCAGAGATCTCACTGTCCTTTCTGTCCCAAATACCTTTTTGCTAACTAAGAACAGTCCTTAATATCCTATAAGACCTGTTCCTTAGTTGCAGAGGCAGGTGCCAAGAGGAACGCTGCTCACAACCCAAAGCCAACTACACATTGTTGGGCAACAAACTACCCGTGGCAGGTCAGAGGCTACAATGCCAAGTTCAGACGTTCTTTTGCTCAGAAAGAAAACAGGACTCCAAAGTGACTATTTGTTCCTGGAGCAAGTGGCTCGCAGCAGCTCTGTGAGATTCGTCTCTGAAGCAGATTTCAGAGAGTGATTTCTGAAGCCTGACTTATTCCAGATGTTATGGCCAGTGATGGAGCCGCAGCATCCGTGTATACCCCACTAAGAAGGTCGAACTTTGAGGATCCTTCTCATTACATATTGCTGGCTCCTTCCTCCAGGAGGGGGAGGCTGTGTGCTGTGGTTGAATGAGTGTTCACAGACTCTGCATGTGAGGAAGGGATTTCCTGTGACTAAATCAGAGGAAGCAGGCCAGGTCCTATTCCTAGCCTCTCCAAGAAGCTTTAATTCCATCTTTGCTGAAGGGGAAACTGAAGATTTCAAAGGCTAAGTGAGTCCTAGTCATATTTTCACCCAGGTATGGGCAACTCTGGAGCCCACCAATTTGTTTTGAAGAGTTTGACTTTCCTGTTGCCCCTTCTGCCCATCCTATGCCATTACTGGCCATTACTGGCCATTTGCGTAGCTACAAGAAAGCCATAAGGGAAATTTGGGGTGGTGTCAAGGATGTATTCTCCAATGATCTATCTTTTGAAACAGACTTTTAGTATGCTTAAACAAGATAAGTTTTGTCATAGGTCTGATTTTAATGAATACAAGTTTATCATTTCCTCTTTTTTCAAATATTTTTCATGAGAATGTAAGGCAAATACTTATATCAATCCGTCAATTCAAAAATTCTTCATTGATAAATATGCTTACTTTCAGGCGTGTCAAGCTCTGTTTGCTGAAGACAAAAATTCCTTTTACAAAGACAAACATTTTTTTCTGAAAATATACATGTTATCATTTTTCCTATAGATTATACTTATTAACAGGTAGAATTAAATTATTTGTTATCTCTTACCCTTTTCTTCTCATTTCCTAAAACATCTCACTTCACTCATAGATGTATACTCAAATCCTCTTCAATTAGTGAAGCTCTCTGAAGTGTAGACATTGTGAAGTTTTTCACAACAGCCACATATGTGCGAATTTGTTGCTTGCAACCAAATGAAGCCTGGTGCTCATTGGATGCTTACCTGAAGTTTTTTTTTTTTTTGGCAGTTTTTGGTGGGGGCTAGGTTTGAACCCGCCACCTCCAGCATATGGGGCTGGCGCCCCATTCCTTTGAGCCACAGGAGCCGCCTGCTTGCCTGAACTCTTGAGAATCTTAGCCTCACTCTGATGCTCCTTTTAACTACATATATTCTCTCTCTCTCCACTCCCCCACCCATTTCCTGGATGCTATTATAATCTGTGGTCTTTTTTACTTCAACTGCACTCATTGTCCACAGCTGTATCTGTATCTGTCAGCATCTCTGTGCATTTTATTCCTAGTTTTTTAGCATTCGCATCTCTCCCTATATTCCCCATAACGGCTATGTCTTAACATAGGAGTCAAGTTCAGAATTTGGTTCATGTTTCCTGTCACCAGACAGAGTGCTTACACAGTGTTGGGTTGAGTTGCAAGATTTGTTACTTGCTTCAGCCGTGTCTTCCTTCTGTGTTTGCACACTCCCTAACCTATTTGACTTCTGCAATGCCAACATCTCATCTTCTCCATCTTCTTCACTTTGCAATTCCTCTCCATAGACTGTCCACAACCTGTCTAACCCTCTAGCAGGGGGCCATTAGGAAATATCTGGAAAGTAAACCACATTTTTTCTTTGAATTATAGTCGAGGTAAATACATATATGTTCCTTTGGAGATCAATCTAAGCTGAAAAACACTTCATTTCTATTACTAACAGAAAATCTAGATATTTGTGTAAATCTGTACTCTGACCTTCCAGACACTTCAGACTCTTTCCTCTTAGACTGACGTTTTCATTGTTTTAAGTGATAATGTCAAGTTTGCCTTGAGGTGATACAATATGAATCTCTTAATTTCAAATATTTCATTATTCCTAAATACATGTAGTGGTTAAATTTATCAATTCATCATTTCTATCTATATAGAAAGCTTATTTAAAACAAGTGGAATAAGGCCAGGTGCAACGACTCATGTCTATAATCTCAGCACTCTGGGAGACCAAGGCAGGTGGATTACCTGAGTTCAGGAGTTCAAGATATACCTGAGCAAGAGTGAGAACCTGTCTCTAAAAAAGTAGCCAGGCAATGTAACAGGAACCTATAGTCCCAGCCACTTGGAAGACAGAGGCAAGAAGATCAGTTGAGCCCAAGAGTTTGAAGTTGCTGTGAGTTGTGGCACTAATAGTGTTTTAAAAAAACTATTCAAAAAATTTTTAACAGCAGTCTACCAGGTTGACAAAGTAAGATTCTGTCTCAAACAATAAATTGACTAATTAAATAAAGTAAATAAAAATTAATTAATTAATTAAGTGGAATATGCATGCTGAGAATTTCTGGTGTACACCAACTTTATAGACTGTTAGATTTCTAGTTCGTAGCAGAAGGTCTACATTTAGATAATTATTCATATATTTGTAAAATTAATTAAATAAACTAATGCTCCTGTCCTTGATTCAAATGCCAAAAGGAAAAAAGAATATTTAACTGTGCTGGTAGATGAATCCATTTTTTTTTTTTTTTTTTTTTTTGCAGGATAAACTATCATGCTCTCAGGAAAAGAAATAAATAGGAAGAAAAAACAAAGTAAATAATTTAATGAAAAGTAGAATAAAGCTATATGTGGTAAGTAAAGCTTAAGCTTCCCTTGATTATTCCAGTGTATTTTTCCTTAGAGTTTTTAAGCATTACAAAAGATATTGATATTAACTGTTTTAAAGCAAAGTTGGATTTTTCTTCCAGCGATGTAGGATGCTTTCCTGAACTCAGATTGGAACACGTCAAAAATATTTATGTTAACCAGTGACTACTTTGGAGCACATTCACCCCTGTTAGCTCTCCCTGATTTAGCAGTGTTCTAGCAGGGAGAAAATGAGCTTGCATACTCACTGTAGTCCTCTGTCTCCAGCGTACTTTAAAATAGTTTTTTTAAACACTATTAGCTCTACATCGTAGCTATATCCTTATGAAGCTTACAAACATTTCTGCTTCCCACATTGGAGCAAAGTATGGAGCCAACCACTCCTAACACAGTCTGCTGTGTTCCATCAGGAGTCAGTGTGGTGGAATCACACTCACAGTGTGAGCAACAACACAGGGGAAACAGTTGGGCAGAATATGAAGCGATGAGCTAATCGTTGAGTCTCTGTACAGCTTCTCCCTTAAACACTGTGCCTACCCCCAGACCAGGTCAGGTAGCATCTCTGCAGGTTAAAGAAAACAAGTTCTTTGGAAATAGCACTGAGGTTGAATATATTTTCGATGCTGGTCTGCAAGTGGCCTGAGCCTGCCCGCATGACTGAGGCTCGTGGTAATGCTACTGAGGAAAGGAAATTGTAAGCCTATTTTCCCACTGACAGTCATGCAGAGAGACTCTGCTGGCAAAATTCTGGACTAACTCCACTCATTACACATTTGGAAAGGGTTTTACGCAAAGGTATTTTGTGCATGAATGGTCTAGAGGAATAGGTTTCTGGACCAACTGGTGTGTAGCTAATTTTAAAAAGTCAGTTTACCATAACAATTATTTTATGGGCTGTAGAGCAGATCTCATTAAAGAAGGAAGGGAATCATAAATTAAAGGAGAAGCAAACACATTAATATGCCTAAAGCTTCTTCTCATAACATGGACATTACAAATAAGATTAAGAATACAGCTTTATCTTGTCTTTCTTTTTATTAAAAAAAATAAAAATTAGTGTTTAGTAAAGGTTTTCAAATGCGGTATCCCTCAAATTCTTCATTTGGTTTCTTGAGAATATTTACAGAATATCTACTTATCTGTTCAAAAACCTCTTAAAAGGTGTCCTAATTATTTTACTAGCTTACTAAACTAACATAACCTCTTTTGTTTTATAGAGATATTTTAAAATTCCCATGTATTTTATTTCTCCAGTGGCCACCCACTTTCTTCTAAAATCTGTTTTGGAATTAGAATCAGTTGCTTTAGGCTGTTCTTGATACTATTAGAGAAAATAAAATATGTATGCCTTATCACATTTTATTTTTGAAAAACTCAATATTTTTAGTCTCATTTATTTGACTACTTTAAAATACAAGCTTTTGTCAATATATTTTTTTGTTTTTCAGTGAGTTGGGTTAAGTATCTATTCTCCCTTTTGTTTCTTTCTCTTTCCTCTCAAACGCTGTCTCCGAACATTAAAATATAGTTTCACATTTCATATGTGCTTATTTTTTTCCTTTAGAAAAATGTCGTGGGTGTGTACGCAATATATGCAAAGTACTAAATATTTATGCATATAAGAAATATTTCCCAAGTTTTAGGGATAGTTCTAAACATCTCTTCTTATAAATCTATTAAATTCCATTTTAACTTAATTTATCCCACACATATTAATTGAATATTTAGATATCTTAGGCAGTGATGGGTTCAGAGTTGTAGGTGCCCAAGCTCATTTACGTTTGGAAGCTGTTTTTAATAAAATACTATGAAACATTTTACAAAATCACTCATTTTTAGGAAACCCTATGAAATTGTGTACACATTGCTGAGAGCCCCTTCCAGGGTGTTGGAAAGGTTGTAAAGGGCTCAGGAAGGTGGCCTGAAGCTTAACGACTGGATTGTCTTCATAGGAAATCTGCCTCTAGTTCAAGGACTAGACCAGTGCTAAAGACACAGAGATACAAAGAGACTTTATTAAGACTACATTCATGAACCTTATACTGTAGGGGGAAGTATTTAAACAAATCTGATGTCTAATCAACATTTGTGTTCCTATTACACTGTAGATAATCTTTTTACTTATTTAGCTTCTCCTGTCTTATCTCCTTTTCCCATTTTATACACTATGGCTTCTGGTACCCAGTTCATTGTGTTCAATTTCTTACTTTTTCTATCACATCATACAGAGGGTATCCATAAAGTTTGTGTGCAATTCAAAATTGTTTTACAGATCACACATGGACTTTATGGACACCGTGTATTATTCATGACAACTCTAGCCATTTTTAGAACCTAGCTTAATACAGTATCAATTCTTTTTAGTGGGTAGTTCATTCTACTAATACTTATTGTAAACTCTCCAGAGACAGAACTGTGAGCATTCTTCTAAGTCAATAACTGTTTCAGATTTTTTTATAAGCAATAATTCATAGGTCACAGCAGGTAGCCATATTTATAGCCATAAATTAGTACTTGATGACTTCTTTCACAACCCTTTGTGAAGTCAAGATATACCAGACTCCTCAGAAAAGATCTGAAAGTCTTCAAGGGCATGTAACAAAAGTGCTCTCCAGACTAACCCCTGAGCTGCTGTGATAACTGCTCTCAGATTCTGGTGTGCTGTCATTAAGTGTACAGTTATGGCCATTGTCAAAGTTCAAAGCTCTTCTCTAAGGTACAACCATAGCTGTGACTTCTAATGAAGTCTACACTAAGGCTGTGATGCTTAAGGTCAAAGAACCTATTATCTGAGCAAAACAAAATGTCCCAAGTTTTGACAAAACATCTTGCACTTCTTCCAGCACTACACAGCTACAGGCCCAGATGTGCTAATTCCATGATTAGATATCTCAGAAAGTCTGTGGTGTAGAAAATAAGACAACAAATATCCTCATCATCGCTTATATATTCGTTTTGTTTTTAATGTGATAAAGTTTTCAAGCATATGGAAAAGTTGAAAGAACAATTACTATATAAGCACCACTTTGATGCTCCTGCTACTGTCGTTTTACTGTATTTGCTTAATCCTACGTATGCCTACCCATCTATCCACATCCAAATTCTGGTTTCTTGTTACATTTCAAAGTATACTTTCTTTCTATATACATTTTAGCATGCGTAGTGCTAAAACTTGAGTTAATGGGAACAATTTTGGAGGTGAGGACTGTTAAAATAACAATTTTCTTTTTATTTCCTGTGCAATAAAGATCTTGTTTTATGGTTATTGCTTTCTTTGATTTTTTTCTATGAAGGGTTTGTTATACCTTTTTGTTCTGGGATTTCATCGTTTACCTTTAAACTCAGATTGTTCTCCATAACTCTTTAAAAGGACTTGGTGACCTTATACGTGGTCTACTATTTACCTAAACTTCTCCTTTTGTTATGGGTAGTTCTAACATCAATTAGTAAACAGTTGACATGGATGTGACTCAGAACTTTTTATGATCTTGACACAACTTATTTGTGAAATTACTTGGAGGCAATACTCAGATTATTTCTTCACATGATTTTGGTTTATCTGGCTAATGATTTTTGAATAACAAACAACCTTAGCAATTCTGTTCCTCTGGGTTAAAAGACACATTTATTTCCTATCTAATGTAACATAGAGAAAATCTTCTGGCTTGAAAAAGGTCCATTCAAGTCTTCTTCCTCTAGGCAGAGAAGATTTTCTTACACCCCAAGTAATTAGACAATAAGTCCCCTGGGAGAAAAGGTTAGGCAAGGATGTTAGCCTTTTGGATTTGGGGTGTGCTAAGAGCAGTGTTTCTCAGCTGTGTGCTCAGCTTTAACCTGTGCCTGTGAAAGCATCTCTCACCCCACTTAAACTTTACGAAATTACATTTCAGAGTATCATCCAACCCCTGATTTCTCTTTCTGTCCTTTCATGCCTTTCACTCACAACTTTATCTACCCTATGGCCCTTATCTTAAAATTCCTGAAATACTGTGTTTACCTGCTGCACCCACCCTGCTGATATCCTATTAACACCATCAGTGGATACCTCTTCTCTTGTTTCCACATAGACTTTTGAATTCTGTTAGTAAACAAGGGTGACGATAAGACTGACATCTTTAAACATTCAAGGACTATGTTGACATTAGCTGGATCATCAATCCTACAGGCCTTTATGTTGCCTTAGTATTTATTTGTTTATCTAATTTTGGTCTCCCTTTCTTTTATACTCCCCCTATAATCTATGAAATTTATCAGTGTTGTCCTATGACTTTCCAGATAAAATCTAGACTTCTTAGAATGGTTACCTTTCGCAAGATCTGGTTCTGGGCCAAATACAAGTCTAATCTTACTGGACCAATACAAATAATTTGCAGTTCTTTGAAAATGGTGATCTCTCATGTCCTGAGGTTTTGCAAATGCTTTTTTCTCTGTGAATTATAAATCTCTTTCCACCCAGTGGAGTTCTATTAATATTAATGCTTCCAAACCTGGTTCAAACATCAACAGCTCATGGCTTTGAGGACAGGTCTATTTGGATTCAATTTTTTACTTAGCTCAAACACGCAACTTAACATCTGTAAGTTGTGTGTTCCTATAGAATAAATATAACAATGTTTTTTACCTATGTTGTAGCAGACATATAATAGTTAAGCTACATAGCTAATGGAAATGTCACCCACAATGTCACTACATAGTTTACACCAAGCCTTGTGCCAAGATCACAAGAAAGTTTGCTTTTGCTTTACAACTTAGTAAATTCTTTGTAATAGTCTACATAATAAACAGCTGGCTTATGAATGCTATATCTATGCAGAATGATATAAAGAATGATGTAAAGTAAAAATAAAAGATGCTTATTTTTAACTCAATGCTCACAAGTAGGTACCATAATGGAAATTCATTTTAAAATGTGTCTTCAAATCTCGTATCTCTTAAAAATTGTTGTACTTTCCTCTATCACACAAAATGAATTACGTAGCTCTGGAGTTTTGAAAAGCTCAGAATTTAGAACTAAAGCTAGTGTATAATAATAATAACTACATTCTTTTCACAGAGGCCTTTTTAACATTGCTTTGAATTTTCTCTATGTATTTTAATAACCCTTTATTTTAATACTAACATTTTTATAAATACGTAGACATTCACAGGGAAATAAGTAATTCTATTTTGAAAGTGCAGTGTATACCTTCAAGCAATTTGTTATTCAAAATGTTCAAAATCATCTTAGATTAAAATGAGTAGAATAAAAACACTGAACTTGATAATGACATTTCAAAAAATAAAGGATGACTGTCATGAAAGGATTAATGATTTAAAATTCTCATGATAGTAACAAAATGTGTGCTATGTTTAAAATATGTTTCAAATACATTTATTCATGCCTTAAAGCACCCCTGTGATATTAAGTAACATTAAGAAGCCACCCAATGATCCCTCCATAGATTTTACCAGAAACTTTAAAATCCTGAGATGTTTTATGATATGAACACTGCCCATTTGAGTACACGAGGTACTACATAATTTATTGGTCATTGGATTGGCAGGAACTGTTTAGTACTTTATCCGTTTGAGAACTTTTAGAAGTGCCTCAGCTTCTCTCTCTGAAAAGTGGAGATTGTAAACCACCTATGTCATAGTATTACTATAATAACTAATTAAGATAGTACAGGTTAGAAAAAACAGAACTGACAAGATTGGCATTTTAAAAATTGTTCAATGGTATTAGTTATTTTAACTATATGAACCTGAAATAAACAAATAAAAAATTGTCCTAATTAGCAATGTCTGCCTGGGGTCGAGTGAAGGACACAAGTCCTTATTGTACGTGGTCTAGCTTAAGGCTGGAAGCAGAGAGACTGGTAGGGAAGATGTGATATCATTGTAAAGCAGTATAGAAATTGTTACGACACATTTGCTTTGGGTAGGACAAGTTATAAATTTATGTGATTTTCATTACATAATAAAATAATGGCAACTTTCTGAGCCATTACCCACAAGTTTAGATTTAAAGGCTCTTTCTATGAAATGTTTATTTCTTTGAGAGTATAGAAAACCAAGAAGGTGATATGAATACCAAGAATCCAATATTTGGCAGGGTTTGTTGTTGTTGTTGTTGGGGGAGGGTAAGCACTTTTACTTTAAGACGGCTTGAACTGAAATAAGACCTGAGTGTGGATTGTCCTATTAACAGGAATAAGAGAGCATCAGAGGGTATGATTACAGGGGATATTAAAATACATGAGACTGATGAAAACTCTGGTATAATAGAAGAAAAATAGTACAGGAATATCATGACCAATGAAAGATATCAATTCAAAAATATTGTTTATCTAAATAAGTCTCTGGTATGGCCCATTGACTCTCTGACATCACAAGTGTGAGATGTATAAGATGTGATCTATGCGGTACAGATACTGAAGAAAAAGAGAACTCAACATTGATTCACTATTTTTGCCAAGAAGATATAATCAAAATACAAGCATTATATTTCAAATAGTTAGGATTGAAATAGAAAATAGTTGATTCGGAAGTTTAGGCTGTTCTGAACTAACACATTGTATAATTAGCCTCCAAAATTGATGTTTGTAATACTAATTTTATTCTTCAAATATTCAGATTATAATGTATTATGTAATAGCAATTATGCTAACATTAAAAGCCATTTGCTTGTTCCTTTATTCCCAGAATTACTACAACCAAACCCTCTACTAGGAGGCTTGCAGGTAAATCAAGGAGTGATCTGATCAACAACCTAAAAAACCTGAGTTTATATCCTGTTTTAAACCCTTTAAATAATATACCCTTGGACAAATTGCCTTGATCTGTCAGAGCTTCTGTGTTACAATTGTATAATAAGGATTATGTCCATGCACCCATAGAACGACTATAATTGAAGTATTGCATAGAATACAAGCTCAATAAATGCTTTAGAGATATGTATTACACAGTTGAGCCATCTGAGGGCAATGGGAAGAGGAAAATTGTAGAGTCCATTAAACCTTGTTTTGCTCCATACTATTTCTATGGCCTTGGGAATATTAATGAACTCCTCTAAACTTCAGGTCCCTCATTTTTTCAAATGGAGTTATTCATACTTATGTTAAAAAGTATTGTGGTTATTAAGCAAGGTAATGTGTGTAAACTGCCTATTCATGCTCTTAACATGGAGAACGGGCTCCCAGTCATGGCAGCTATTCTTCTTATTAAATCACCCTGTGGAAACTCTCAGACAACCTATTCATGAATGGTTTTAATAATGAATTCAAATAAATATTTAAACATTTAGTTTCTGTTTTAAAAAATTTTAGGTGTGAATGAAATTTTATAAACCAGAGGATAAAATTTCAGTAGCATTATTGCCGTTTTCTTTTTTTACTATTGAGAAAATCTTTTTTTTTTTCCCTTCAAAGAAGAATACAGGGATATTTGTTACTGTGTTCATAGGATTGACCCTCCCTTCCCTTGGTAGCAAGATAAACAAGTGTCCGTGATAACTCTGAGTAATAATAATAACAATAAGGATCATCTAAAAATACTGGAGCACCTTAGATATAAAAGGAGTTGTTCCAAGTATTTGATATGTATTATCCAATTTAATCTTCCCAAGAGCCTTAGAGTAACTGCTCTTACCATTCTCATTTTTAAAATGAGTACTTTAAGGGCAACAAAATGAAGCAGGGTGCCTGTGTTTGTACTGCAAACTACTGACCTTGGTATAAAAGGTGGGGATTAGTAGGACAGCCTAGTAGAAATCTCAGGAAAAGGGTGGTGCCTGTGGCTCTCGTAGTAGGGCGCTGGCCGCATATACTGGGGGTGGTGGGTTCAAACCTGGCCCTGGCAAAAAAAAAAGAAATAAATCTCAGTAAAAGACTAAAGCAGGAAAGTAGAATAGAGGTTTTACAACTACACTTTTTGTTTGTTTTTGCAGGCTTTCAAAAGAAAGCTCTAAGAGAGTTTTTGCCTGTTTTTGTAATAAGACTATCACAATCACCACTTACTCACTTCTCTTTTCTTCAGGCTGCAGTTGGGATTTGGTAATCACGTCTCCACTAAAGCTGTTACCACACAGCACACCTGAGGTCCTGACACCGGCAAACTCAGTGTGCAGTTCTCTGATTGCCTCTACAGTCTCAGCAGCACTGGCCCGTGGCTGTCCCCATAAACGGCCTTCTGCTTAAACACTTCCCACTCTTCTTTTTCTTTTTCACAGGCCATTTGCCCATCTCCTTTGCTGGCTCTTCCTCTTCTTTTGGCCACTGAAACTTGTTAAAGTTCCCAGACTTACCTGTCCTCTCTACTACACTAAAGCAAGGTCAATCAGAAGAGACTAAATATTCCTTTTTATGAAATAATTTTAAAATATAAATCGCATGATTCAATCTTCCCTGCCCTGCAGCATGCCAACATTTTTGTTCTCCGCCCTCTGTGTTTCAGATAATGGCACTGCAGTCCGCCCACTTGTGTAGATCAAACTCCTAGGAGTCATGCTTCCTTCTGGTTTTTTTCTTCACACTCACCTTTGAAGCCAGTCACCACTACCTGGAAAGTACATCTGACCATTTCTTAATATCTCCACCGCTATATTTGAACGCGATGGTCTAGGTACTGATTTCCCTGCATCCTCTTTCCCCACTCCACAGTACCTTCTCCAGGTCGCTGCCAGAATTGTCTTCTTAGATCTGCTATCAAATCACATTGCAACAGAACAGAATTAAAACCCCTTACCTGCTTTGTAAGCAAGGAAACCATTAGCCTCAGATTGCCTGGAATAGTACTTATTCACATGGATTGTCCCAAATTTCTCTGGCCTTTTACTCTCAAAACTGTTTTTTGTCTTGTTGATAGTGTCCCTCTCACCCTAAAAAATGTGTTAGGGGGTCTGATAAAATTGAGATGCACAGGGAAGAGAAATAATGAAGCGATCCTACTATTTAATACATGCTTTTGGAGAGAAATAGATAAATACTGTGTGAGATGTTTATATCACAGCTGTAACAAAGCCCTGCTCTAATAATTGAACTGACAGTTCAGCTGAAGCTAACAAGTATTCATTAGAGAAGAGGGCCTTGGAGTTGATTACGAAGAGATTTCCAGGAAATCTCTAAGTGATTCTTATCTAGTTTCAAGAAGGAGATGAAAACATAAAATGGGGATGGTAGGTGAAATAATGACACCAAAAAGATACCCTCATCCAAATCCCTGGAATTTGTGAAGGCTTATGATTAAGCTAAGGACTTTGAGATGGGGAATTAGCCTGCACCATTCAAGTGGGCCCCGTCTAATCACCCGGACTCCTCAAAAGTGGAGAGGGGACGAGACTGAGGAGGAATGATCAGAAGGAAGCAACAATGCTGACTTTGAAGATGTGGGAGGCTACAAACCAAGAAATGTGCATGGCCTCTAGACGCTGGGAAAGCAAGGAGGCATACTCTCCCCTGCCTCCAGAAAGGAACACAGCCCAGATAACACCATGCTTTTAGCCCAAAGAGATTCATGTCAGATTTCTACAGATATGCAAATAATAAATTTGTTCTATTTCAGGACATTAAAAGTATACAATTTGTTCCATAACGATGGAAACCTACTACAATGAAGGAAGTTGCAGAATTATAATATTGCCTTTTCTCAGTCACTACTAACAGTATGAGCACAATGAATTGAAGATACTTGAGAACAGGGATGGTTCCCTTCACAGTTTTGTAGCTACACCCTGGAATACAGCCCTCGGCATACATAGATCAATGTGCCCGAGGTTCATATGTCTGCACTTCATTCCTGAGTTTCCAGTAGCAACCTCTTATAAGAAAAATGTCACTGACAACTCATTTAGAGATCTGGGAGTCATTTGGATAGCCAGAGAGGTACCAGGACAGAGACCTCACCAGGCTGTCTCTGAGGTTTGTGAGTGTTCTTACCAGACATTCAGGACCTCTGGCCATCTAGGCACTGGGTTTGTAGAATCCTGCCTTTCAATCTCCTCAGCTCAGAGGCATCGAGGCAGAGCTTTGAGTCACATTAAACTGTTTATCCAGTCCACTTAGTTGAGCTCCCATAATATCAAGAACAATAAACTATATAATAATAAACAATTAAGTTGAACTATTTGCGAGATCACACTGAGGCATTTTAAAACATCTTGGGGTATAGGAAAAGAGAGGCTAATATACTCCTTGTATAAATGGTTATGCAAGAAAATGATGGGAAGTCACACAACAAAATGAGTCACATTTCTCCTATATTCTCATGGAAGAGTAAGAGTACGTAGGATATTTGTATCTGCTGCTCTCACAAAGACTTGCCAGTCCGTGGTGCTGCTTTTGACCTCTTGAATCCCAGAATGTAGATTCTTTTTGCCTGATCTCTTGTTAATAACATTCATTCAAGATTGATTTTTCAATGAAACAGTTTTCCCGATTTCACAGTTTTTATATATAATTAATTAAGAAAATCTGTGAATGAGAGTTCTAAATTTAATTTCTTCCATTAGTGGATTTTATTTGGTACCCAGAAATATGCAAAGAAGTACAAGTTATGTTTTAATGAAAAGTAAGTGTTTAGCACCGTCTCACCAGTCATGTTACCACAACTTACAAAAACCCCACTTTTGTCGGTATGCCACGCCTATGCCAGTTCAATCTTTCCTTTCTTTTTAATGGAAAAATAAACATTATACATATTTATGGCATAAAA
This sequence comes from Arctocebus calabarensis, assembly GCA_963573935.1. Classification (NCBI taxonomy): domain Eukaryota; kingdom Metazoa; phylum Chordata; class Mammalia; order Primates; family Lorisidae; genus Arctocebus; species Arctocebus calabarensis. The sequence continues at coordinate 7,028 of CAUYON010086275.1, read as the reverse complement.
TGTTTTGGAAATATCCATTAGTTACCTTTATGCAGTGATGATTTTTTGGGTAACTTTCCACCTTCTACACATCACCTTTTATCTCTTTTAGTGAAAATTCAGCACTTCCTGAAACAATTACAATGTTTGATAATATATTTTAGTTGAATTCTCGCTAACCCCCATTCTAGAGGATTGAGGGTATAAGGTTACTAAGGATCAATCAATGTAACAAATATGAAGCCATTAAATTGTGGACTAACTTTTCCAAACTACTTCAATCTTGTTTGTTTGGACCGTTGGTCACAGTGGCCCAAGAGTGAGTGAAGAGTGAGTCCCTTTCTTTGGTCTCCTCACTAGTTTCTGTTGCCTGGGAGGGGGCATCAGAACCCTCACCAACTGAGTTAATGTGAATGAAGGGAGGGCAGCACCGAGCCTGTGAGTAAAGGCAGAAAGTTTCCACCTGGACACACTGAATCAGAGTCTGTATTTGAATATGCTCATCAGGTGAGGTGCGCAAATGCTAAAGTTTGAAAAATGCTGGTTTGGGATACAACTGTCTCTAGCCAGTACTAACAGGACTAATTCTCTGCAAACAGAGACCATCGTGCTTCTCTGGTCTAATAGTCTCAGTCGTCACACAGCAGGAAGTACTGTGAGGAAACAACTTCCCTTCCCCTATTCTCTTCCCTCCACGATTTTACCCTTCTTTTCCTCTGGACCACTCATCCTTGTTTCTTCACTTTCTGTCTTTTCCAGGTCGAACAAACAATAGTAATTCAATAATAGTGATGAGGAGGAGGATAATGATGATGGTAATGACAGTAAGTTTTTACCCGCATCTGTGACAAGAAAGACACCAATTCTGCAAACAGAGATTCAACTTCCTTTCAGCCTTTTTAAGATATTGCTGCTAATTCTCTTCTACTTGGTATGCCTCAGGATTTGGACAATTTGCTTAACTCCTCTTTGCTTGTAGACACAGTGTTTAGCGAAGCAGTTTCTTTATTCTCACATAAGAAATCCCGCCTCCTGTGACCCTTGTTGGCCTTGGGCTGTTCGACCAGCTCTGCTCTGCGCCATCACCGCCATCTTCTTCCTGTCACTGCTTCTAATTCTTCTATGGCTTGAAAACTCAGCCTCTGTCTTGGCTGATAGTCCAACACGTAAATCAATGGCAGCATTGTTCGACCTCAATTACACTGACATTCATCTCCGCACTTTTTAATCCCTCCTTTACAAAACTGGACCTTGGCACTACCCCAAATTATTACACCTCTGGGAACAGTATGATTTTTGAAGAATGATTCTTTTGCGTGGGAAAAATCATACAAATTCCTCTGCCAATTCTGCTCGCTTGTCAAAGTTCATCAGTATTATCATTCTCTTATACAAACTTGTAACTCTCTTAATCCCCCGTCTGTGATACATGCCTCATAAAATCCCATTTCAACTTGACTCATATTTTCCCTTCTCCACAACAACTGAACATATCTGGAGAATAACAATGTAGTTGCCTGTTTTCACTCACGACTCTTTAGCATGGATTTCAAATGGTCACCTAGATGCTCTAAAATTGTATCCATTTTCCACCCTGTGAGTAAACAGTTTTATAGCTTTTCTTTTCTGTTCAGTATTCCTACATCCTCCTTTCACCTCACTCTCAGCCGACGACCTTACCTAGATTACAACAAGACAATAAATATCTTCAGAAAAGAACTATATTCTTATCCTTACACCAACTACAAAAATAATAGCAGAGTTACTGACCACTGACTAAGTGCCTGGCATTTTATGTATCATCTCACATTATCCTTATGGTGAACATCTAAGGTAGTTTCTGTTGTTGTTGCAGATGAGAAACAGGGAATTTAAGTAATTAGCCCGGTTTTGAATGGAAGCTGGAATCAAACCTGGATGATCAGACTCTAGGGCTTTTCCTCAATCATAGAAATTATATTGCTTCCAAACTATAAACTGACAGGCATAAGCTTTGTTTTTTTGGTGTAATCTGCTAAATAACTGCTATGTGCTAGACTGTATTTTATGGTGTTTTCGATAATTATATGAAAAAAATACCTACAAGAAAATAATAATTATTATCAACATGTGTTTGTTATGCAAAGGGTATAGGATTGTATTAGGAGATCAGTGTTCTAATCTTGTTTCCAAATCTTATTAACTCTTATCTTGAGTGATTAATTCCCTTACTGGCCCTGGGTTTAGTGGTACCAATTTATTTTTTATTTTTTGGTGGGGAGGTTTGTTGTTGTTTGTTTGTTTTAATGAAAAAAAATGAATAAGCACTAAAGATTTTCTCAGCTTTAATATATTAAAAGTATTAGTGACTGTATGCACCAGTTTATGTCTAGTTATTTGGTGAGTTAATGACAACCAGAGATTCACTCAGTGGCTCATATCTGTAATCCCAAGTATTGGAGGCTGAGGTGGGAGGATTGCTTGAGGCCAAGAATTTGAGACCATTCTGGAATACATAGGGAGAGTTCATCTCTTATTTAAAAAAAAAAAAAAAAAACAGGAAGAAGAAGTAAGAAGAATTAGCTGAGTGTGGTGGCACAAGCCTGTAGTCTCAGCTACTTGGGAGACTGGGTCACAAGATTCACTTGAGTCTAGGAGTTCATGGCTGCATGAGTTAAGATGGTGCTACCACATCATAGCCCAGGGGACAGACCAAGATCGCATCTCTAAAAAAATAAGGTGAGATATAATGAAATAACTATAACAAGAAAATATTTGATGCTTCACTAATGAAGTATTGGGTCTATGTCCCTGTTTCCTGAATAAGGCCAGGCTCTGTGACTACTCTGACAGAGTGAATATAGCATATTCAGCAGAGTGAACATAGAAGTGACATTTTAGCACTTTCTATTCTTTGGAACATTTGTATTTGAATCCCTAAGCTATCTTGTTAGAAGTTTGACTGTCCTAGAGAACATATCACATTAAGAGGCCCTGAAAACTCTAGAGGGAGTGTGGGCCTAGTGGGCACAGACTTACAGTTATTCCTGCAGAAGTACTAGGGATGTGACTGAAGTCACCTTTGATCCCCCAGACAATCTCAGCTGCCAACTAAATACCCCTCACTAATTCCATTTGATGCAGAAAAATCATGTAGTTAAGCTGGAACTGAATTTCTGGCCTTACAGTCTTGAATATAAAACAGTTATTATTATTTTAAGCTACTAATTTTAGTGTAGTTTGTAATGCAATGAATAAGTAAAACAGATTCCACTTTTATTCACGATCTTAGACTACCAAGTTTGTTTCCTGCCCTAAAAAATTATAGACAGAATAAAGCAGTAACTATAAACAAAAAAATGATCAAGCCTTCTACCAATTTGAGGGGGAAAAAGTTTGCAGCTGGAAAAGGAATGTCAGATTCTCAGTGCCTGTATGTGTATTGGCCCAATGGAGTATCCCAAAATGAAAGCATGTAGAAAATCCAACAGGTATTGAATGAAGGTGTTGACAAAGCTAATAGAAGGATACATAATTAGGCATTTCTATTAGGAGGTGGGTCTGGAATCATAACATTTCTCATAACAGGTTTGGTATATGCTGAAATAATACCATCAACATAACTTTTTTGTGTATGTCTTCCCTAGTCATTAAAGTTTTTTGTGACTCTAACTTTGAGAAATAACCTCCACACTGATGGTGGTGCCCCAATTTAATGATATGTCTATGTCTTTTTCTACAGACTATATGACAATTCTTTTTTTACAGTATGAAAAGTGTGAACAAAAGGAATATTTCAGAAGGAAGAAATTTAATAATAGCTCTCTTTATCAATATTATAATTTTCCTTTGAATGAATGTCTGAGATACAAAAATTAATTAATTAATTAATTAATTAATTGCAAGTGGCAATCAACAAAAACTTGCATCCATGGATCAAGAATGCTTGCAAGGGACTTGGAAAAAATAAATATATCTGACGTCTAAAGTTAGATTGTGAAGAGGAAACGCCTAGAAAAAATTACAGGAACTGCAGTCACTAACGAAGCTTAGTCCTTTGCGTAGTCATCCCCACAGCCAAGGGTTGGACCCACAGGCAAGGGCATGCTGGTAAAACTAGGGCAGCTTTCACCAGCAGGTCCTGCACTTGAAAAATGGAGCAGGGGACAGCAAAGCTCAGCTGAGACCCTCTTGCCACTCTGTGCCTGTTGCAGTGTTTGATTGAAATGATCTTCCGAGAGAATGGCTTTCTGTTCCCTTTTCATCTCTCCAATACTCACCATATCTCATTTTAGCCAGCTATTATTTAGAGTCTCATAGATTATGTTTTTCTCAGAAAGTGTTTTCCAGATTTGTCCAGTTAACAGCACCAATCCAGGACCATGTGCCTTATACAGTTTAGGTATTTCAAAGATAACCATTTTCTTTCTTTCTTCTTCTTTATTTTTCTTCCTTCCTTCCTTCCTTCCTTCCTTCCTTCCTTCCTTCCTTCCTTCCTTCCTTCCTTCCTTCCTTCCTTCCTTCCTTTTATTAAGTCATATGCACATAGATCATAAATACATTTATGTATATGTGGGGTACAATGTGTTGATTTTTTATACAATTTGATGTGCTTACATAAAACTAATCAATATACTGCTCACCTCATTTACTTGATTATTGTGTCAAGACATTTATGTTTTACACTTGATAGATTTGACTTGTACCCTTGCAATATGCCCCATAAGTGTGGTCCCGCTGTTTACTCTCCCTCTATCAAACCTCCCCACTTCCCCCCCACTCCATTTTTCATCTTCATCCTGGGCTATAGTTGTGTTCTATTTTTCATAAGAAAGTGTGAGTAAATATAAGTTGGTTTGAGCATATATTTTTCCTCCATTCTTGAGATACTTTACTCAAGACAATATGTTCCAGGTCCCTCCATGTAAACATAAAAGAGGTAAAGTCTCCATCTTTTTTAAGGCTGCCTAGTGTTCCATGGTATACTGATACCACAATTTATTAATCCATTCATGGGTCAGTCGGCACTTAACAACCATTTTCTTTCTGACTGAAACTCTTAATATTTCAGGGCCTTCTCCTCCAACCCTTTTGTATACATGTTGACAACAAAAAGCAAAGAAAGAAGAAGCCAGTCATATTTATATGATAAAGCTAAAAGATACAATTTACATGTTTATGGAATCTGCTGGCAGCCAGCAAGATTTTGTACCATGCATAAATTAAAGGTGTAAATCTTCACTAATATTTGTGCAGATTATACCTTCCTTATAAAATGTCTTCCCAAGTTAGCACTTCCTTCACATTTCAACTGTAGTCCATATAGTTCAAAATTCAAAGATTTTTTTCTTTTTTCTTTCTTTTGTTCTTATCTTTCTTTTTCTATTTATTTATTTATTTATTTATTTTGTGATAAGGTCTTGCTCTGTTGCCCAGGCTGAACTGCAGTGACCTGATGATAGCTCACTAAAAACTTAAACTCCTGGTCTCAAACAATCCTCCAACTTCAGCCTCCCAAAACTCTTGGTTTATAGGTGTGAGCCACCATACCTGGACTCAGAAGGGTTTTGTGTAGAAAAAAGGATAAAAAATTTCAAACACGAGAATTTTTTCTTTACTTTGGAGGCATCTATACTCAAGATGATCATATATTTATTTTCCTTTGGTGACCTGATCTAAATCTTGCAAATTCTTGAGATCTTTTTGTATATAGCACCTATGAGGTCTATTAGGTTCACTAACTTCTCACCATGCACTTGTGTTGGTAGCATTGTACAAACAATTTAGTAAGGTTTCATAACCTTGGTATACCAGTGTCTCACTGTTAGGTTTGTGTTGATGTGTGACAGTATATGGTTGAATTGTCAAAAACAAAAAATGATAATGATTGATAAATGTTATTTTAAAGCTTATCAAATAGCCTTAGGGATCACTTAGAAATGTGCACATATAATATCGTCAAGTCATTCCGGAAAGGCATAAAAACATTTCACATGGAATTACGACCCTCTAAAGTACTCTGAATTCAACTGGTCTGCTTGCATACACACTCACTGGGCTCCACTTCTAAGTGACAGAGCATTGACTATGACCTTAGGCCAGTGGTTTTCAACCTGTGGGTTTCGACCCACAGAAACTGTATTAAATGGCTGTGGCATTAGGAAAGTTGACAACCACTGCCTTAGGTCAAATTCTACCTTTCTGTCCATGAGGTGAAGCAGTTTCTTATCTTCAATTTCTCTCCCATAGGTTGTAGGATTTTCATGGGTCTATTCTACTCTATCTTTAGAGCATGTAAATCTTCCTAAAAGAACTAGAATCATCGTTTAAGGCCTTACACTTAGCTGCAAAATGATTGAAGCAGAGACAGTAACTCCTTTACCAGTGATCCTTAATTTTGACTTACAGATTTTAGCTCTATAGGAGATATTTCTGTATCTGTGCTCAGGCAGTCCTAGGCTTCTCTGAGGAGACTGATAGGAAAGGCATTGGCTTGCATCAATTGTGATGATAGGTTTTATGACTGAATTGAGATCAGAAATTCATTTTACAGACCACTGAACAATTGCTAAATGCCTGTTCACCTCAGTTTCCCACCATTCACTAATAATTTTAGTCCTGGGGTGGATTTTATGAATACTGGTCAAATGCCACAAGAGGAAAAATTTAAATCATTAGAAAAAGAAGGATGATTTTGCTTTAAAATGTGACCTTACTGTTCTCTAAATTTCCTTTTCAATTAGATTTTTGTATAATTTCCTTTTAATCCATAAAAGCAATCAATATTCCTTATTAACATTCTTACTATCATTTTACCTGAAGGAATTTACAATAGATTGAACTAAAATTGAAAGTCAAATTAGGCTCGGCACCTGTGGCTCAACGGGCTAAGGCGCCAGCCACGTACACCTGAGCTGGCGGGTTCGAATCCAGCCCGGGCCTGCCACACAACAATGACGGCTGCAACCAAAAAATGGCCGGGCGTTGTGGCAGGCGCCTGTAGTCCCAGCTACTTGGGAGGCAGAGACAAGAGACTCGCTTGAGCCCAGGAATTGGAGGTTGCTGTGAGC
>CAUYON010086274.1:0-34277 GCA_963573935.1 Arctocebus calabarensis | reverse complement strand
TTGTTTTTTTTTTGAGACAGAGCCTCAAGCTGTCACCCTGCATAGAGTGCTGTGGCATCTCAGCTCACAGCAACTCTAATTCCTGGGCTCAAGTGAGTCTCTTGCCTCCGCCTCCCCAAGTAGCTGGGACCACAGGTGCCTGCCACAGCACCTGGCCTTTTTTTTTTTTTTTTTGGTTGTAGTCGTCATTGTTCTTTTGGTGGGCCTGGGCTGGATTCGAACCCGCCAACTCAGGTATATGTGGCTGGCGCCTTAGCCCATTGAGCCATAGGTGCCGAGCCTCATTTTTTTTCTTATTTATTTCTTGTTATGTTTTTCTTCTTATTTTTTAAATTTTTCTTTTATTTTTATTCTTTTTATTTTCATTTTTAAGCTTAGGGTAGTGTCAGTATATAGTGGCTTTATTAAAGTAGACCCAAACTGGAAAAATTGTCTTCCATGAAACTGGTCTGTGGTGCCAAGAAGGTTGGGGACCTCTGTCTTACATGTAAGCTGATAAATGGATAAACGAACCATAATACATTCATACAGTGGAATATTAGCAATAATAAGGAACACAAACTATTCAATACTTCATGCTAAGTGAAAGAGGTACACTTAAAAGGGCTATATACTGTGTGATTTTATTTATCTGACATTCTGGAAAAGGCAAAACTATAGGAGAGAAAATACCATTGGTGGTTAATAAAGCATATAGGAAGAGTGGCCTATAAAGGCATGAAGGAACTTTCTGGAATGTTGAAAATGTTCTCTCTCTAGATTTTGGTGACGGTTACATAACTGTACAAGTTTGTTAGAACATTAAGATCTGTACACCTAAAAAGGGTGAGTGAATTTTATTGCATCAATTATGCTTCAGTAAACCCAAATTAAAAAGAAAAAAAGAGGTAAGGGGGAAGGCCTTCTCTTACATCTGTAGGCCCTGGCCTCCCAGGCCACCAGTTGGTACTGATCTATGGCCTGATAGGAACCAGGCCACACAGCAGGAGTTGAGCAGTAGGAGAGCAAGTGAACCTCCATCTGTATTTACAGTGCTCCCCATGGCTCACATCACTGCCTGAGTTCTGCCTCCTGTCAGATTAGCAGTGTCATCAGAGTCTCATAGGAGCATGATCCCTAGGGCAAACTGCACATGTGAGGGATCTAGGTTGCACACTCCTTATGAGAATCTAATGCCTGATGATCTGAGGCGGAGCTGAGGTGTGAGGCTAGCTCTGGGGAGCAGCTGCAAATACCTCTGTTGTTAGCAGAGAGGTTCAACTGCACAGAGACCGTAATAAATCAGTTGCTTGTAGACTCATATCAAAACCACCTCCTTCTCCTGCCCCAGTCCATGGAAAAATTGTCTTCCACAAAACTGGTCTTTGGTGCCAAGAAAGTTAGGGACCACTGTCTTACATCTTAGCAGTGTGGTAAACATTCTATTTTTATTTATTTATTTATTGATAGGGTCATCCAAGCCCCACTGCAGAAGTGTGCTCAGCTTGACCTCCTGGGCTCACTTAATCCTCCTGCCTCAGCCTTGTGGATAGCGGGGACTATCAGTGCATGCCACCATGCCTGGCTAAACTTTTTAAATTTACTTTTGTAGAGAAAGGAGTCACACATTGCCCAGCCCGGTCTTAAAACTCCTGACCCCAAGCAGTCCTCCTTTTTCAGCCTCCCAAAATGCTCGGATTACAGATACAAGTCATCATAACCAGCCAACACTGTAGAAAGAAGTTTCCCGTACCAAGAAGACAAACCATTCTTTCAAAGGGTGTGTGAGATTCTGTCATTATCATTGAATCTTAATGGCTCCTAACATATCCTACCTAGGTTTGGTCTAGTAACTCAGCTGCTTAAAAACCAACCAACAAAAAAAAAACTCTGAATGATTTATTAAAAAGCATCTACAATGCCGGGGAAAGAAGGGTGGAGGGAACAGGGATAAGGATGGGGAGGGTAAGGGAGAGAGAAACTTAAAAGTTGCTTTTATCATTGGCACAGCAATTAGAAGCATCTGGAAACTGGGCAAAATTTTTTCTTCCTTAGTTAAGCCATGTTTTTCTCTCAGAGATGTTACTGAGAATGCCAAATATGTAGCACCAACTCAACCTGTCGGACAATTAAAAAATTCAGTTTCTAAGAAGGAATAGGCTTTATTTAGTATTCCCAATTTAGTCCTGCTGACTGACTGCCTTGCTGGGTGACCCTGGAAAAGCTGGTTATGACTCTGTGCTCAGTTTCCTCATATATACACTGTGAAAGGGAGGCTAGTGGTTCAAGAGCTGTGGTTCTGTGTTCTGTGATTTTGTGGCTTAAGGAAGTATGGCATATTGACAAGATCAGGAAACAAAGCAAATCATAGAAACACATGGGAAAAAAGAGTAGATTTTGCTATGAAAAGAATAATAATAACAACACATACTTATTCAGCATTTACTCTGTACCAGCACAATTCTAGGTGTTTAATGTGTATAAACTGTTTTAAGGCATTTCGTCAAAGTGGTGAATTCTAGGAAATATGCAGTGTTTTAGAATTGGAGATAAGAGGTTGAAGTGTAAAGAAATAATCAAGAATTAGAGAAATGTGTCTCAACTAAAAAAATGCTTTCTAAACCAGACTGATACAATCAAATCAAAAAGCCATCTTTAAGGGAAAAAGGTTCTTAAAGTATACAGTACACTGAAAATAAAGTATTGTCCCTAATAAAGAATTGTAAAAAGGACATGTAGAGTCACAACTTGAGTGGGAAAGCAAAACCCACTCTTTAAAAAAAATTGTTTTATTTTGAAATAATTATAGATTCACAGAAAGTTGCCCAAAATGTGCAAGGTTGTCCCATGTTAAGGGCATTCTTTTTTTTTTTTTTTTTTTTTTTGAGACAGAGCCTCAAGCTGTCACCCTGGATAGAGTGCTGTGGCATTACAGCTCATAGCAACCTCCAATTCCTGGGCTCAAGTGAGTCTCCTGCCTCTTCCTCCCGAGTAGCTGGGACTACAGGTGCCCGCCACAACGCCCGGCCATTTTTTGGTTGCAGCCATCATTGTTGTTTGGCAGGCCCGGGCTGGATTTGAACCCACGAGCTCAGGTGTACGTGGCTGGCGCCTTAGCCCGTTGAGCCACAGGCGCCGAGCCAAGGGCATTCTTTATAAGAGCAGTTCTCAACCTGTGCGTCGCTACCCACAGGAACTGTATTAAAGGGTAACTATATTAGGAAGCGTGAGAACCATTGCTTTATGAGGAAGGAATTTGGAAGAAACTTGGAGGGTGACTAGTTCAAAAGAGTATAGGCAGGGTAAATATTACATGTATTTGCTATTACCTTTTAAATGAAATCAGTATAAATTTTAAGATTTTTTAAAAGTCATAATAGTTGTGTTATATTACTACCTTATTATATTTATTAAATGGGAGAAGATGAATGAAGTGGTAAGGTAAAACCTTTGAAATCCTTAGGAAAGGAATTTTGATACCAAGGTAATAGTGTTAAGAGAATACTTTAGTGTGAATGAAAGTTGGGATTTGTGGCAAAAGTAAATTAGGGGCTCAGCACCTGTGGCTCAACGGGCTAAGACGCCTGCCACGTATACCTGAGCTGGCGGGTTCGAATCCAGCCCACGCCCGCCAAACAACAATGTTGGCTGCAACCAAAAAATGGCTGGGCATTGTGGCGGGCGTCTGTAGTCCCAGCTTTTTGGGAGGGACTCGCTTGAGCCCAGGAATTAGAGGTTGCTGTGAGCTGTGATGCCACTGCACTTTATCCTAGGCGACAGCTTGAGGCTCTGTCTCAAAAAATAAATAAATAAATTAGGGACTAATCATTTGCTGGATAAAGTGATTTTTATTTATTTATTTATTTTTTTGAGACAGAGTCTCACCCTGTTGCCCGAGGCCAGAGTGCCATGAGGTCAGCCAAGCTCGAACTCTGGGGCTCAAAGGATCTTCCTGCATTAGCTGCCTGAACAGCTGGGTCTATAGGTGCTGGTCTCAAAACCTAGCTAATTTTTTCTCTTTTTAGTAGAGATGGGGTCTCACTCTTGCTCAGGCTGGTCTCAAACTCCAGAGCTCAAGGAATCTTCCCACCATGCTAGGACTGTAGACATGAGCCAATAAAGTGATTTTTAAATGAAAAGATTGTTGGAAAGCATTGATATCAATAGAAAACTAACAAATTTTTAGTAATTTTATGAAGAAACATCTGCACAAAGCTTTTATAACAGTCTCTTGTAGAGATCTACAGTTGTGGTTAGATATAGGTTATGAAGAGTTTTTAAATAATCTAAGGTTTTTCTTTCTGAGGAACTAGGTTTTTTTTTTTCCATTAAAATATTTTATTATACAAAGGCAACTTGGAAAATGAAAATTTCAACTCAGCAACAAAGGTGGGGCCTTGGGAGGGAGAAAGTGCCTGGTATCCAGGGCCAAGAGCAGGTGGGGGGGGTGGCAGAATCAGGGGGAGGGGGGGCTTCAAAAATGACAAGAATGCTTGTTACTTGCTAGAACTTTGGGAAACCAAAGGAACAGGCAGCCCATTAACACAATGGGTGGACGTTGATTCTTTTGCGGGCCTTGGAGGATACTCATGGAGGTCACAGCACAGGTGGTGTAGGGGGGAACTAGGTTTTTAACAGAACTTGTTAGAGTTTGAGCAATCCAAGTCAGTTTAACCATCCCCAGTTGGTTTGATGTTATGACATGTAATGATGAGAAAGCAGAGATGTAGGAACACCCTTCTCTGAGCTCCGGAGTTGCTTAGATGAGTCCGGAAGTGGGGGGGACATTAACTCAGTGCCAAGAGTGAGAGCACAGTTACACCTTGTCACCTATTTTAAAGTCCTATAAATATTGTCCTTTTAATATAGATATGAATCACATGCCATTGCAATAGCAGATCATAACTCATGAACATTTGTGATTTTGAAAAAAATAAAGACTTAGCCCATTAACTGAGGTAAACAAACTAGTTTAACGACTCTGGTTTGTTGGTTTTTCTCCCGCTTTGACTATCCACACAAATGAACATCTCTAAAAAGTAAGCTTTCTTCCCATGTTGGTCATGCATTCTCTTTGCCTCAGGTAATCACTGGGCATTACTCTATAGTATGGTAATGGTTTTCAAAAGACAAAAAAACCCTTCATATCATTACTTTAAAGTGTTCTTTTGAAAGAACATGTGCTAGAATAGATAAAGAACTCTTAAAACTGAACAATAAAAAAAAACCCAACAGTCCAATTAGAAAATGGGCAAAAGACATGAAGGGACATTCCACTGAAGAACATACACATATGCAAATACACACATGAAGAAAGGACTTTCAACATAATTAGCTTTTAGGAAAACGCAAATTCACCACAAGATACTCCTATACGTATACCTATCAAAATGGCTAAAATAAAACAGTGACACCAAATGCTGGTGAGGTTGCAGAGAAATTAGATCCCTAATACGTTGCTGGCAAGAATGTAAAATGATACAACCCATTATTGACACATTTAAAAAAAAACAAGACACATAACTACTGTATGACCCAGCGTTTGCACTCCTGGGCATTTATCACAGAGAAAGGATGACTTCGGTTCACACAAAAACCTGTACATGAATGTTGATTTCAGCTCTATTTATAATAGCCCCCAAATAGAAACAACCTAGGTGTTCTTCAGTTCACCTTGTTAACCATAGGTGAGTGGTTAACAAGCCATGGTGCATTTAAACCACGGGTTACTGAGCAGTAGAAAGGAACTAACTGGACGAGTCTAAATTATTAAGCTGGGTGGAAAAAGCCAGTTACAAAGGTTATATACTGTAAGATGCCATTTATGTAAAATTCTTGAGATGACAAAATTATAGAAACAGAGAGCAAATCAGTGGTTGCCAGGGCTAATGAGGGGATGAGAGACAGAAGGGAAGTCGGTGTAGCTTCATAGGGACCAGGTGAGGAGTGCTTGTAGTTATGGAAATGGTCTGTGTCTTAACTGTCAGTGTCAATACCCTGTTTGTGATATTATTCTGTAGTTATATAAGATGTTATCAGCTAGGGAAACTGGAAGAAGTGTACAATGTCTCTGTATTATTTCTTACAACTGCTTGTAAATCTATTGTCTCAACATTAAAGGTTTATTGAAAAAAAAAAAGGTGATTTTCTATAGTTGCCTGTATTCTGATGGGCTTGTTAATCAGAGAGTGTTGCTCTAGTTTTTCTCTCTTCCATGCATCTGGGATAGGATTTGATCATAGGCAGTCATCCCTTTTAGGAAATCTCTGAAACGGTGAGTAACTCAAGAGAACTTAGCCTCTGAATATGACTTATCAGTGGAAGCCTTAGAGGAGAGAGAAAAAAAGAAGTCATGTGTCAAAACAGGGAAGAAATGCAAATGGGTGAAAATAGTCCCCCAGTCGCCTTTCCTAAAATCCTTCTGCCTTGCTAGGATTGACCTTTAAAGCAGAGTATGTGATAATTATATGTTTTGACTCACAGGTCTTTATGGTATCCCATATGGGAAGCTTCTGTGTAGCTATCCAGCAACATGTCCTCATTGTACAGATGAACGTCCAATTTACGAGATCCACAGATGTCTCTGATCATAGCTTTGTCTCTTAGGAAAACATGAAGTTTAGGAGCTCACTGGGGAGAGCTCATCGCATGTATGATGGGTGGTAGGGTTGTTTCTGTTGGTAGAGGATGGATTAATTTATGGCACTCATGGTATACCAGTGCTCATTTGTTGGATGAATAAATTGAATCATAATTTCCTGGGCATAGGGAGCTTTTTTGTAATATAACTTGAAATTGAAAGTCATCCTTTGTTCCCTTTGTTAGTATTAAAGAGAGATTTATCCTCAGAACATTCTGCCTAGCAGAATGGACAGACAGTTTTATCAGTGAGAAGAACTCTCCACATCTGTCTTTTTCTCCAAAGGCTTGGCTGAAAGTGATCAGCACCATGGGAATCAAATCCAGTCTTTTGCTGTTGGAAGATTAAGTTCCTCCTAGATTGGGTGCAATCATAGTAATAATAGTAATAATTATTAATGTTATCATTTATTGAGTGCTTTTTTATGTGTTATTGTGATAGATCTTTTGTATATATAGTTTTATTTAATCTTCATGATAACCTTGTAAGGAAGGTATCATTGTACTTTCTTTTTTATATGAGGAAAGGCATTAAGTGGTTGATGCCCTAATGAAAGAGCAGGCATCCTCAAACTTTTTAAACAGGGGGCCAATTCACTGTACTTCAGACCGTTGGAGGGCCAGGCTATAGTTAAAAAAAAAAAAAAACTATGAAAATTTCCTATGCACACTGCACATATCTTATTTTGAAGTAAAAAAAACAAAATGGGAACAAATACAATTAACACCACCGCATGTGGCCTGCGGGCTGTAATTTGAGGACCTCTGTATAAGAGCTCCAGTTTTAGGGTCAGACCTAGGTTTAAATTCTGGTTCTGCATCTTTATTCATCTATATCTACGTGACCTTGGGTCAGTTTCTTCTTTGAGGTCATAACACTGTATCTGGCACATAACAGTTATTAAATTATTAAATTGGAACCTTCCCCAGACTTCCTTCCTATATCTCCTTTTCTTAGAGAGAAAACTGGCATGTGAGAAGTGGAAAGAACCTAAAATAAAACATCTGAACCAGTTTCTTTGTGCCTTTCCCAAACTCACCCAACTATTCACTTCTAAATCTGAGATAATCTAGCTCATTAGTTCATATGAGATTTAGCTCATAAATATAATGCAGTTTGTTAAGGCTTAAAAGGTACAGTCAGGGGTGGCGCTTGTGGCTCAAAGGAGTAGGGCACCAGTCCCATATGCCGGAGGCGGCGGGTTCAAACCCAGCCCCAGCCAAAAACCACAAAAAAAAAAAAAAAAAAAAAAGGTGCAGTCAGGCTCTAGTTGTGTAGCCTTGAACAAGTAATTTTGTCAGTTTGGGCCTCAATTTCCTCATCTGTAAAATGGGATTAGTAATAGTACCTATCTAATAGGGTTATAAAGAGAAATAAATGCTAATAGGGTTATAAAGAGAAATAAATGAGATGATGTATATGGTAGACGTGTACTTAGCTCAATTTCTGAAATACAGTAAGTGCCAAATAAGTGTTATCTACCATAACTTTTGTTACTTCTTTAAAACAGTTCACCAGAACAGGTCTTTTGGACATGATGCTCCAAGTTACAGTTTATTTATACATTTAATGTGGTGTTCTTTTGTTTTCTTCCTTTTTTTTTTTTTTTTTCTGAAAAGCTTTAATAACTCAGTAGGGGCCTTCACAATCAGTGGTATCTCAGATTTGAGGGTTAGTTTGTCCAGGAACTCATTCCTCCAC
The DNA here is from genome assembly GCA_963573935.1 of Arctocebus calabarensis. Lineage (NCBI taxonomy): Eukaryota > Metazoa > Chordata > Mammalia > Primates > Lorisidae > Arctocebus > Arctocebus calabarensis. Next base: position 25,957 of record CAUYON010086274.1, on the reverse strand, counting down.
ACCTGGTGTTTCCTATACACAGGTGTATGTATGGCAGGTAGGAAGGTAAGAGTCACCACTTAAGAAGGAAATCTTTTTTACTTACTATGAAAAGATTAAGGGAAGGGAGAATGGAGAAGCCCAGGCCTTTTTGACCTGGTATCAGCCTTGTCAATGCCCCCGTCTCCTGCCTTTATCATATGTGAAGAAGGATAGCCATGTTTGTTGCCCCCATTCTGAATGGAATGAAAGACTCTAAGCAGTAGCTGTCATTGAGAATGCCTAATTACGCTGCTTAATTTTATTTAATGCATTTGCAAGAATATTTGGATGACCTACTCTCTATTATGGTGATGGGGTGATTAGAATAACTTTTATATCACATTGTGGTTTTCTCTTAAGTGTGTTCCTGTTGTGCACAGATGAATTTGAAATAATAGAATGTCAGCTTAGTCTATATTTAATTGTATCTGCTCTTCTCATTCATTAGAATACATTCCCCAAGAAATAACGAGATAGATATATTGCTTATATTGACATAATGAAAGAGCTTTGGTGCAGCATCATGGCACAGTGGTAGGAGAGGTTACTAGGAATGGAGCTAATACACCCTCTGGCTTCTGGTAAATGTAGAATGGCTCCCTGGTATCAAGCAGTATAATTGCTATATAGAGGGGAAAAATTGAAGAGAAGTTTATTTCTACTTCATTATTATCCCACAATAGCCCATGCTACATTTTAAAGCTGAACTCATGTTTCCATAAAAATTGTACCATAGGCTTGACACCCATAGCACAGTGGTTACAGCATTGGCCACATGCACTAAAGCTGGTAGGTTTGAACCTGACCCGGGCCAGCTAAACAACGATAAATGCAACGAAAAAATAGCCAGGTGTGTGGTAGGCACCTGTAGTTCCAGCTAGTTGGGAGGCTGAGGCAAGCGAATCACTTAAGCCCAAGAGTTTTTAGGTTGCTGTGAGCTGTGACACTACGGCACTCTACTGGGCGACATGGTGACGCTATGTCTCAAAAAAAAAGGGAATTGTACCATGCCTGTTTCTAAGAGCTTACATGTGAAAGCAGAGAGCAAATTAAGTATTTTAAGTATAAAATAAAACAGATACCATAAGGAAACAAAAGTTCAAGATACCAGCAGTACCTGAGTAGCTCACAGCAAAAAGGGAAGCCTCAATTTGTATGATTTTCCTTTTCTGACAAGAAAAGCATATAGCATGTACAAAGTCAGAATTTTCTTTACAGCTAATTTTACCAGGAAATTAGCATATGGATCCCTACATAAACACATTGAGTAAACACATTGAGTAACTCCAATGTATAGTTTTATGAAAGAGCTTTTATTTTATCTGATTTTAACAGCCCCCCATGGGCACGAAGCCAGAGCCTGACAGGGTAACATCTCACTCTGACCCCTCGTTGTGTTGAGGCGACAGAGGCTGAGTGGTGGGTGGAGAAGCCTTTTGTGAAGACTTGTAGAAAACACTTGCTCTTGAGGGTTCTGGCCTTTATTACCAAGCTTTGGCTCTATGCTGTTTACGTGGGTTGTTTAATGGCTAATTGATGCAGCATGTGTAAAGATACAGTTTTCTGTGTGAGACAGTCATGGGTAGAAACATGGGTTGTCTCAACATGATACCAATTTCCACAGTCAATTTGGTCAATTCAGTGGGAAAAAAAGTATCAGTCAATCCAGCCTGAAAATCAGTCAGAGCACTTATTGGAGGTTATTGAGGCAACTGTGGTTGGTTAACTAAATTTTTTATGTTCGAGAACCAGTTATTTTTGCACTTTCTGGATATAGATAGTCTTAGTCGCTTTGAGAAATAAGCTTAAATACACTAAAGCGATATTTTAAAATCAGTATCTTTCTCTAAAGATTTGTAATCATAGTTTATCAGGCCTTCTAACACACATCTTGTTTTGAGAGGAAATAACTATTTACCATTGATATATAGTTTGTGTGATTAACTGCTATTTCGTGCTTTGAGTAGGAGAGCGCCCACAGTGTCCACAAAGCACCTGCAAAACTATGGATTATAAATGTACTTGTTAGTAATTAATTAGTAATGTTAATGATAAATCAAATTGTGTTTTGAGGCCGATATTTTTAAATATCTTTATTAATATATGACTTTACACAAAATTCACCTATTTTAAATGTACAATTCAGTGATTTTTATTAAGTTTACAGAGAACATTTCTGCCAAAAAAATAATCCTCAGGCCCATTTGCAATCAATCCCTGCTGCTGTCCCCAGAGGACCACTAATTTATTTTCTGACTCTATATATCTGCCTTTTCTGTACATTTTATATAAGTAAAATCATACAACATGTAACTTTTGAATTTGGCTTCTTTCACATAGTATATGTTTTTAAGGTTCATATATGTTGTAGCATATGTCAGTGGTCCTTTCCTTTTTATTCCTGAATAGTATTCCATGATATAAATATGTTGCGTTTTGTCTGTCCATTTACTACTAGAGGAACATTTGCAATTGTATCAGTTTAGGGCTGTTATGAATAATGATTCTATTCATATGCAAGCCTTTTTGGGTTGAGGGACAGAATCTCACTTTCTTGCCCTGGTAGAGTGCTGGGGCATCACAGCTAACAGCAACCTCAAACTCTTGGGCTCAAGTGATCCTCTTGCCTTAGCCTCCCAAGTAGCTGGGACAATAGGCACCTGCCACAACATCCAGCTATTTTTTAAAGATGGGGTCTACTCTTGCTTAGGTTGGTCTCAAACTCGTGAGCTCAAGTAATCCACCTGCTTTGGCCTCCCAGAGTGCTAGGACTGTGGGATGAGCCACTTGTGCCTCGCCATATATAAGTCTTTATGTGGTTCTGTTATTTTCATTTCTCTTGAATAGATACGTGTACCTGAGAGTGGATTAGTATCTTTCTTGAAATATTTGTAATCTCTGTGGTTACAAATCAGACCATCCAGTTTTAAGAAGAAATAATTATTTTACCATTGGTAATAGTATTGATACCATTGATAATAATAATTATCCAATCACAACATGTCATATTATCAATTATGATCAATGTAATTAGCTGATGTTTCATACTTTGTTAGAAAAGGAAAGTGACCACATAGTGACCACAAAGTTCATAATAGTAAGTTTGTTTAATTTTTAAAGACATTTTGAAGCTGATTTTTATTCAGTTTCAGGTTCCTGTAGAAAACCACCTGCTATTACCCTCAGCATGACACAAGACCCTATTGTAAAACCCTCTATTTTTCCCACTTCCCGATACTTTTCTAATAATATAAGCACTTCAAATTACTAGATAGAACTGCATCATAACCACCTATTATCTACTTGGGGTCACTACTACAACTAAAGGTTTATTAGATCATCATTAAAAAGCCCAGCTTACTGTGAAATGTCGTTGAAGGAGTGGGAAAATACTATGACCGGAGACATGTTGTGATTGGATAATTATTATTATTATTATTTTTGAGACAGAGCCTCAAGCTGTCACCCTACATAGAGTGCTCTGGCATCACAGCTCACAGCAACCTCCAATTCCTGGGCTCAAGCGAGTCTCTTGCCTCCGCTTCCCAAGTAGCTGGGACTACAGGCGCCTGCCGATTGGCTGGCCATTTTTTGGTTGCAGCCGTCATTGTTGTTTGGCGGGCCTGGGCTGGATTCGAACCCTCCAGCTCAGGTGTATGTGGTTGGCGCCTTAGCCCGCTGAGCCATGGGCGGCGAGCCATAATTGGATAATTATTAATTCTTCTGTTATCCTAGCTCAACAGCACTTGATATACTGGAAGAAGCCTACCTTCAGGTAGAGCTGGTAAATGAAAGTTGACTATCCTTAGCATTTGCGTCTCATCTCGTATGTTAGATGATCCACATCCTGACTTTCTAGGGTGGGAGTCATTGTCATCACAGAGTCTGTAAAACAGTAACTTGTAGTATATTTAGTGCATTCAGGTTTACAAAAGGTTTTTCCAATTCATTTGATTTGTTCAATAATTCATTGAGCTCTTGCTCTGTGCCAGCAATGCTAGGCACATAGTCTTACTTAATTTTCATAACCTTATTAATGTAGGAAGGTCAGATATCCAAGATACAATATCAAAGTATGAATATCAACATCAAATACAAGATATGATGTACTATAAGATTAGGGGAGATATTTGATCTTCCTATACTGGCAAGGTTGTCAATGGGAATGCAAGGTTGTGATGAGAATTAAATGAGACTAGTTGGCCTTGAGCATGTATGTGAGTATACTGACGTGTGTATATGCACTCAGAGAGGGTTACATGACTTGTCTATGCAAAAACTAACTGTAGGATCCTGGATTATGACTGGATGCCCCTTTTCATAGCATTGTTCTGCCATCCCTGTCAGAATCTGACCAACAGGAATCTATTTTGACTCTTATAAGAGCCAGTCTGCATAAAATGAATGAATTTTTTCTAAAATGAAAGAAGATAAGGAATATCTGATATTAAAAATGGGTCACTTTGCCTCAGACCTTTATCTCACTGTCTCCAACAGGATATTGACCTCTTGGCCAAACAGATTCCCACACCTCAAATTAGGTAACACCAAAACATGATATTTCATACTGAATGCAAAAGAATATTAAAGTTCATTTGGTTTTTCACTAAAGCTTATCTGTTGCAGTAGAAGCTTATTTCTCATTAGTGGTATGAAAAGGACCCATAATTCCAGACTTCTACACACCTCATTTGTATTTTCTTTGAGAAGATGGCTCAGTTAAAATCAATGCCCTCATATTCATTTAAGCTCCCTTGCCTTCAATAAAACTAATTGATAAACCCTAATAATTAATGACCTGATTAAACCAAAATGACTTACATCTGCCCTGATGATTGCCATTTATAATCAGTCACTTTAATGACTCATCTTTTCTGCGCTTTGCTTACAGAAGAAAGGCTGTGATGTTCTTAAGTGAGCTAAATAAAAAGCTATATGCCTTCAGTTGCTATTTATTTTCCATAATTTGATGTTGTATCTAAAATAAGCATGAATATAACTTCCTCCTTAAAGTAATCTTTCTGCCTGATCTGTTCTGCTATTGTCTATAGCTTGGAGTGAAGTTGAAAACTACACTCCTCTCCGTCCCAAAAAATCAAATATTGAGGTGTTCCCGGAGCTATTTTTAACAATTGTAGAATTTGCGTGTTTTAAATGAAAACTCGAAGTAATAAGTTCAGTGACCACATCCTGGGAGTGTTGATACCTCAGATGTAAGGTGGAATATTTTGTGCAAGATAAAACTGAAATCAAGGAAGCTATCCTTATCCCCAGCATTCCAAGGAATTCTATTTGCTTCAATTCTGCCATAGAAATTCAGGTTTAGCCTAACTAGTAAAGTCATACTTTAACTTCTATCCCATCTACTTTACTAAAAGATTTGAGGTGGCTTTTAAGGTGAAAACAATGAACAAAAGACCACAAAAAATTTTAAAATAAAAGATGCTTAACTTCTGCTCATGAAAGAAATAACTGTTATGGGATTTTCCTTTCACTAGCAATAATTAGGAAATTGGCAAATACGTGAAACAGTTATGTTTAAATATTAGATAACAAGCAGTGTGGGATAGTGATCCTTGAGAGAAGTGAAACAAATAAGGTGAGCCTTAAACAATTACCCAAGCTTTCTGCCTGAAAACTCAGGCAGAGCCCAGGTGTCTTACTGAGCTAAAAAGAGTTTGGAGTTCAAGGAGTACAAAATGGCTAGAGTTTACAGAGCCGAGCCCCAAAAAGGCAGAAGTATGCACAGAACGAGCTCTAAAAATTATATAGGAGTACCTTGTGGCCAAATATCAGTATCAATATCAAACATGGCCAGATATCAATGTGAATTCATAGGCTGAAATCTTACAAAGCTAGACAACAAACTATTGTTTGGGAAAGACATTTCTGGGGAACTGTAAACCAAACAATTCCCAAAGCTTATACAACATTGGTAATTTTTTAAATTTCAACAAGCCAATGTGGAGAGACCTCATTAAATAAATTAGAGCATTCAAGGGAGACTTTAGAAGGTTCAGGTTTTAGTAGTGGAGATACTAAAATAAATCTCTAAAATTAGCCTCTTTTACTGAGGAGAAAAGATAAAATTAAAAAAGAAAATCAGCCTTAGAGGGCAGCACCCATAGCTCATAGTGGGTAGGACACTGGCCACATACACCGAGTCTGGCGGGTTTAAACCTGGCCTGGGCCAGGTAAAACAACACTGACAACTCCAACAACACAAAAAATAGCCAGGCATTATGGTGGACGCCTGTAGTCCCAGCTACTTGGGAGGTTGAGGCAAGAGAATCTCTTAAGCCCAGGAGTTTGAGATTGCTGTGAGCTGTGATGCCACAACACTCTACCCAAGGCGATAGCTTGAGACTCTGCTTCAAAAATAAATGCATACATACATAAATCTTAAAATGATTCAGATATCTGCAAGTTACTTAAACTACTTACTGGTGTTGTAATTCAACAGTCTTATAAAGGATTACAGTAAACTCCAACACTCAGCAGTAAGATTCACAGCATCTTGCATCCAAATAAAAACTAGTAGACAAGCAAAAAAATTTTCTTCTGATTATGGGTGAAAAACCATGACTAGGAAAAAAATTAGTCAATAGAAACAGGACACACATACACTAGAGATAATGGACTTTGTAGACTAGGAGTTTAGTTACTATAAAAATTATAAATATGCCCAAGGATTTCATGAAAAACATGAGCATGATGAGGAGAGAAATACAAGATATAAAAAAGAAAACCAAGTGGAACATCTGTTTTCAATGATGAGAAATAAAATTTCTGAAATCAAAATTTTATTTGTTGGAATTAACAGCAGATTAGACACTACAGATAAAATGATTATGATTTTGAACTTAGAGAAATTATCAAAAATTATGTCAAAATTGCGGGTTTTTTTCCCCCTCCTACTACAGGAAAGATTTTTAGAAATGAGTACAGCTTCAGTGACCGATGAGTCAATATCAAGACGTCTAGGATGTAAGTTTAACTAGTCAGAAGGAGAAGAGAAACTAAAACGAACAAAAATAACTTGAATAAATAATGGCCTAAAACTTGCCAAATTTTGCAAACTATAGATCTAGGAAGCTCAATGAACCCTAACCTGGATGAATATGAAATCACGCTAAATCATATCAAAATCAAAATTTTAAAAGATGGTGACATAAATAAATGTGTGTGTATGTATATTCCTACAATGTCAGAGTAAACAGAACACGTTAAGTAGAGAAAACAAAGAGAAGAATGACAGTAGACTTCTTTTCAGAAGCTATACGAGCTGGAAGATAATGGAAAGACATCTCAAACATGTTGAAAGATAAACTCTTAATCTAAAATTCTATGCTCAATGAATATATTTTCTGAGGGTAATAGCCAAATATAGACTTTTCAAACAAACAAATATGAGAGAACTAGTTGCCAGTAAACCAGTGTTACAAAAAAAGTTAGAGGAAGTTATGTAGGAAAAAAGAAACCAGCAGGTGGATGATTAGAGTTGCACAAAGGAATAAATAGTGCCAGAAATGGTAAACATGTGGGTAAATAGAAAAGATTTTTTCTCTTTAAAACAAAGGAAAGACAGGGTGTGTGGGCTTAGAATATACATTGAAGAAAGAGGTATAACAGCAACACAAAAGATAAAAAGAAGAAAATGGAAATAATACTATTGCAATCCTATGTTATAAATGAAATACCATAGTATTACTTGAAGGTAGACTATAAGAAGTTCAAAAAGCACATTGTAAATTCTAGAACAGCCATTTAAAAAACATAATCATTCAAATAGGCTGGCAAACTTAAGCTTATGGCTCAAATTTAGATCTCCGCTTGTTTTCATAAACAAAATTGCTTTGGAACACAACCATATCCATTGATTTACATGTGACCTATGATTGCTTTTCTACTACAGTGGCAAGAGTTGAGTAATTATAGTAAAAATTACTGTAATTCGTGGCTCTCAAAGCCTGAAGTTTTTACCTTCTTGACCTTTACAGGAAAAGTTCGCCAATCTCTGGCTCAGAAACCAATAGTATAGTTTAGTGGAATGCTAAAAAAAATAGCCCAAAATAAGACAGGAAAAGAAGGGGAAAAAGAGGTCTGGGCATGGTGGCTGATGCTTGTAATCTTAGCACTCTGGGAGGCCAAGATGGGAGGATTACTTATGATCAGGTCTAGACCAGCCAAAGTAAGAGCAAGACTCTGTTTCTACCAAAAATAGAAAAAGTTAGCCAAGTGTAGTGGCACACACCGGTAGTCTCAGCTACTCAGGAGGCTGAGGCAAAAGAATCACTTGAGCCTGTGAATTTGAGTTTGCAGTAAACTATGATGACACCATTACACTTAAGCCAGGGTGATGGAGTGAAACTCGCTAAGTAAATAAATAAAGGAAAATAAAGCTTCAACAAAGGAACAAAGAACATATGGGACTAATAGTAAGATAGTAGATTTGAACCCCCATCGTGTCAATGATTCTGTTAAGTGTAAGTGGTCTATATACTATAATTAAAAGCACAGTGTCCACCTGTTTAAAAGAGCAAGACCCAACTGCATAGTGTTTATAAGACACTCATTTTAAGTATACACAGAGAGAGATAATCATCAGATTTTAATACACAAATAATAACTTATTGTGAGGTTTATGGTGTATGAGAAAAGGCAAAATTATAATTAGTCTCTAATGACAGAAACCACTCAGTAGTTACCATAGACTAGAGGATAGGGTTGAATTGACTGTAAAGGGGACACAACAAAATTTTGAGAGTGATGCAAATGTTCCCTATTTTATCATGGTGTAGTTATATGACTTCGTTTTTAAAAGGATTGTGTTAGCTACTATGTTGAGCACAGACTATAGTAGAAGAAACATAAAAATAGGGAAACCAGCTCAGTAGCCTTATGGAGGAATGAGTGGATATGGTCTGGCAAAAATGTTTCCTCATAAATATTAAACTTATTTCATAGTTCTAGTTCCTAGGCTTTGAAAATTATTTTCTTTCAGTTAAATTTTTATTTAAATACAACTTAAATTGCTATAATAGCAATAGAAATTATCTCCTAAATCTAATGAAACATTATCACTTTTTATAGCTTATTTGATTACAGTTGAAAATAATAGTCTTACATTGATAATGTTTGATGGTGTAAAAAACAATTTTACATTCATTGTCTCACCTGATCCTCACAGTTCTTTAATACAATAAACTATTATTATCTCCCTAAAGAGGTGGAAACTAAGATCTCACATGCCAAGTCCAAGTAACATGCCAAGTTTGTGGCGGGATCAGAAAGAGACTAAAACCCAGTCCTTCTGTTTTCCTAGCTTGAAATCCATTAACTTTGTTTAAAAGGGTCTGTTATGTTCAAATTATGTCTTAAGATATTGCTGGGTCAGAGTGCATTTATATTAGCAAATTAAATACAGTGTTTAAAAAGCCATCAACTAGTGAGCAAGATACTGTGCTTAGAAGGGATACCTACAGAGACGTGTATGGTATATTCCTACCCTGTGAACTCATTTTGGGGGGTGATGATACCTGTAACAGCAAATATGCTAAGAAACTACTTGTAAAACTCATGAAAATCTGGCATGGTAGTATACACCTGTAGTACCAACTACTCAGGGGGCTGAGGTGGGAAGACTGCTTGAGCCCAGGAATTTGAGTCCAGCCTGGGAAGCACAATGAGGCCTGTCTCTAAAATAAATAAAGTGTTATTTATTGCACTTTTACTGTAGCATCCCAAACAAATGGTATAGATGATAGATGCTACAGCAGCAAAGGAAGTAGTGACTTTGACGGCTTGAGTAGAAAGGTACTTGAGATGTGGAATGCACAGGATTCAGGGAGTCAGAAAATACAAAGAAAGTGTTTCTAAACCTGAGATGGGAAGGAGTTAATAACATGAATGAACAAAGGCTTAATGATGGGATTTACTGTTGAAACAGTCACTAAAACAATCCAATTGGAATCCAAAGGATGATTTGAGGATGATTGAATCTCCAGTTTTCATTCATGAAGCACTTCTACAAACTAAGCTGAGAGGTGAATGTGTAAAAATCATACAGCAGGCTTATGTGTATGTTAGGAAAGATGATGGAGAGTAGAAAGTGCAGTCAGGTTGTTATTTGCACTCTGCCTTTTAGAATAAAGTCTAGCAGTTTTGTTGTTTTTATCATTCTTCATCAGTTGATCCACTTAAGCCAAATGTGTATCTGATTGGAACTAAAGATTTGCTGCTTCTAGTGTACTTCTTGATTTCCAGGCACTCACTTCTTCCAGGAGCTTATAGTATTTGTTCGTTGGGCCAGACACAGTGTTCGTGCCTGTAATCCTAGCACTCTGGGAGGCCAAGTTGGGAGAATCCCTTGAGCTTGGGAGTCCAATACCAGCCTGAGCAAGAACAAGACACCCATGTCTACTAAAAATAGAAAACTTAGCTGGGCGTTGTGGCGAGAGCCTATAGACCCAGCTCCTCAGTAGGCTGAGGCAAGAGGATCACTTAAGCCCAGGAGTTTGAGGTTGCTGTGAGCTGGGCTGAGACTTGGCTCCTTAAAAAAACAAAAAAAAATTTTTGTTGTTGTTCATGGACTGTCTTCATCTGATATGGTAGCTTTAGAATGGGTTAGGGAGTCAATATATAAAAGAACAGGTTGTCCAGTAGACTCAAAGTTAAGGGCCTGTCATAAGAATTAGATTTGGAAACCAAGACTAGGCTATGTAGAATCTAACATTTATTTCAGTTCAGCAAAGATTTATTTAGATCTACCGTGGCTGTCTATGCTGTGCTGTGCTAACTTCTAGACCACCCTTGAATGCAGAGCCCTGTTCTTAAGGAGTTCACATTCTGGTTGGGGGGTGGGGGTTGTAGGGAATATTTAACTTCCTCCTCAAGGAGAGAAATTATGTGGTAAAAGTAGTTTATTTAAGGTTTAATAACCTTGGTGGTGGTGATGGTGGTATTAAGAAGTATATTGAAATTAGGGAAAACTGGAGATTGAGAGACCAGCTGGTAAAAGAGCTTATACCTATCTGGGAATACTAATTTGTATTCCCAGGGAGAACCCCCTGACCCCCCAACAGAGATTATAGTATCTGTTATCTGAAGGACCTGATACAGAGGGGTACTCTACACTTCACCCCTTATCACTGAAACAGAGCCATCAATAGAAAACAATATTATGTGCTGTGGTTTCCACTCATCTGTATACTTATTGATTCAACAAATATTTATTAAGCTCCTACTGTGTGCCTGGCATTCTTCCAGAGACTGGGAATACAATAATCAGTAAAAGAGACAAACTCCCTGCCTTCATGGAGTTCACATTCAAGTTCAACCAGTCAGTCAGACAATACTAAATGAGCTAATAATATGAGAAAGCACCTATCACAGGAGTCAGTAAGTTTTGATTTAGAGTATCGGAACTTGAAATTTGAATTAAGTATCTACTCTTGGCAAGATATTTTGTTGGGGTATTGTTTTGCAGGATGGAGTTGGGGGGATTCACTCATTTGCATATTATTTTTTAACTGATATGTCAAAAAATTGAGTCTCCTATTCAGTTTCAGGGCAGCTAAGCTTATAAGCTGGATTAAACATAACCAGTTGTCTATTGGAGACCACTTTTGCCCTTAAAGATGAAGTACTGAAGCAGGTGCTGCCCTGTATCATCAAAAGTGTGTGCTGTCATCCTACACCACTGGTTTTTGTGGCTCCCTGAGTTCCTGAAAAGACTCTTTGTTGTCACTGACTATGCTTCACAGAAACCCTTAGTGTCGTTATTTAGCAGCTGACTGCTTTGGTGAAAGCTATGTGAATTCCTTTGTTAACTGTAACAGCGGTTAAAAATGGTGTAAGGAGGAGAAGAATAAATGAAACAAAGACTTGATAAGTGCATATATGAACATGCAGCTATCTTTTAGATCAATGTCTGAGTATTACTTGAAGTAGCATTTGTTGCATAAAAAATGGAAAAATAACAATACTGCATTTATTTTCTCATTGTTTCATTCAGATAGGACCTGTCACCAGTCACTTATGAATGATTGTTTTTCCTTCTGGCCTTCTCTTTGGCCTTACCGCTTCTTAGATGGGGGGCCAGCTTGATGGTGATACATACTGAGCCAAGTTAATCTTTTTTGTGCAAATCCTTTGCAAGATTATATTTTCTTATCTACCTACTTTTCTTAAAAGTCTAGGAATCGGCTTGGCGCCTGTAGCTCAGCGGGCTAGAGCGCCAGCCACGTACACCTGAGCTGGCGGGTTCGAATCTAGCCTGGGCCTGCCAACCAGCAATGACAGCTGAAACCCAAACAAAAATGGCTGGGTGTTGTGGCGGGTGCCTGTAGTCCCAGCTGCTTGGGAGGTGGAGGCAGGAGACTTGCTTGAGCCCAGGAATTGGAGGTTGCTGTGAGCTGTGATGCCACAACACTCTACCCAGGGCGATAGCTTGAGGCTCTGTCTCAAAAAAAAAAAAAAAGTCTAGGAATCAGATGATGGATGCATTTACTGTTGTTATAAACCAAGATTTGATTTGACTTTCCCGTAAAATAAATCCTTACTTCTTTAGAGACCTGAGGTTGGAAGTAGAGGAGTTAAGACCTTGCATTTTGCCTCCAGATGAAATGCTTCACAATAAATTTGTGATTAGAATTTTAGGTCGAACAAATGATGTCATTTCTGCAACATGTATGGTGTGTGTATATGCTTTTTAAAAACAAGCACTGTCTATGGAATTAGTTACATGGTCTTTTCCGGTTCTTTGTTAGATGTGAAGCCCTCCAATATGCTAGTCAACACAAGAGGACAGGTCAAGCTGTGTGATTTTGGAGTTAGTACTCAGGTAGGTCTCTTTTTCCTCCCAGTCTGTTCTTCTCTGCAGTAACCACTTTCTATTTTCAATCTACTCTCTGGATTGAAAAATCACCTAGCTGCCAGACAAACAGAAACTCCGTATCTTTGCCTCGGCTGGGATTGTGTTATTCATTTTTAATCTCTGAGTGGGTTTCCTTCATCAGAATATGATTGTTCATTGTTTAATGACAGTAAAAACTGCTGATATTGTAATTACTACTTACGAATAGCAAACTTCATTGATATGCAGCTTTGATGTGAAAGCGTTTTGGCCAGACAAAAGGGAGGGCAGACTGGGAGCTGTGCCTGGGGAGCCCGACTGGCCCACAATAAAAATTAATATTGGGAGCAACAATGGTGGAGGGCCATTACAATGTGCAGCACAAATTTTAATTAATTTCCATTTTGGGCCTCCCCTGAGAATGCCAGTGATAGTGACCCATGAGCATGCTGTGATGTTGATTTGAATTGCAGCCACCTTTACTCCCAGCCAAACATGAAGACCAAAGTGAAGGTCATCATTGTATTATACGTTGTCAAAGTCTGTTATCCCTCCAGCGTATTTAGTGTTCATTTCATTCTAGTAATGCATGGGGCTTCATTCACATCTTGAGCCATCTGACTAAAAAATGAGTGTTTTCAAATTCTACTTCAAATTGACTTTTTATATCAGGCGGGTTTGGGGTACTAAAGTGATAAGCATCCTGCTTAAGTGAATTGTTTAAGGTTATCTGCTATAAACTGTAATGTTGTGCTTGTTTAAATTGGAAATCACATTCAAAAGAAAAGAGAGATTTAATCATTTTTAATGCCTTTGTAGATAAATTTGCTCCCTTTTACATAATTTTTAGTTGATTTATAGGAATGATGATTGTAGGTTAAATGAGGAATAATTGCCCATTTTATTTCCACATTATCTTTATATTGTTGTAACAGACTGTTTTGTCTCATAGCTGGTGAATTCTATAGCCAAGACGTATGTTGGAACAAATGCGTATATGGCAGTAAGTAAACTTATGCAAAAATAACATTTAAAACCAACATCTTTATCTTTATGTACTTGGTAATGTATAGTTCTTGAATTTATTCCACAGCTTTAGCCTAGCAGATATAAATTACAAAATCAATCTAGTCATGATTCAATTTTTAAATCTTTTTTAAAACCTTGAGGTTTATATAGGCGCTATCGACTTATCTTTGTTGTATTAACTGATTGATTCAAATACGAAATCACAGAGTTTAATCCTACAGAAAAATTGCACCTTATATCATGTTGGCTACTTTTCTACACTGTTTATTTAATTTACCCTCAAGTATACCAAAATATCAGTCAATAACATTGGTTGTTTTTTCCAGGAATAAAAATGTGTTTTTGTCATCAGATCAACATTAAATTACAGATCTAGCCACATTTTTATTTATAAATCTCTGAACATAAGGATTTAGCAGGCAGTTCTCTTAGAACTTGTACTTCTATATTTTGTTTAGTTGTTGAATTCATGCCTATTATAAGATAACTTACTTGGTTTCACTGAAATAAATTTACCAAGAATAAAAAAATAGAAGCATAGAGTTGTTTTATAGACCAACCTCTGACCTTTTTCCTCTTTTTCTTACCCTTTGAATAAGGAAAGGTATTTGTATCCATAAAAATGCTTTTGTTTTTTTAAAAAAAGTGTTTTCCTTTCATCTGTTGGTTTCCACAATCACTTCAAGAGTAGGAGGGAAGGCCAGGTACGGCTCACACCTGTAATCCTAGCACTCTGGGAGGCTGAGGTGGCTGGATTTATTGGGCTCAGGAGCTTGAGACCACCCTGAGCAAGAATTGATACCCTGTCTTTACAAAAAAAACAAAAACTAGGTTGGTGTTGTGGTGTGCACCTGTAGTGTCAGCTACTTAGGAGACTGAGGCAGGAGGATTGCTTGAGCAGAAGTTTGAGCTATGACTTTGCTACTGTATTCTAGCTGGAGCAACAAAGTAAGACCCCATCTCATGCAAAAAAAAGAGAGAGAGAGAGAGAAGAAGGAAGGAAGAAAACCAAAAGGAAGCTTCTCTGGTACCATTTTGGAGCAAAATTTTGTCTTGTTTTAACCTCTTAAGGTTAATTTTTATACTGAGGGCTCTAAATCTATTAAAGTAGTCGCTTTTACTTCTAATAGCCTTTGTTTATATAACATGAAATTAAACAATGTTAGTAAATATAGAACTATAGATCTTAATCTCTGTATTCTTTGTTTATACATTATCTTGATTAAAAGATTTAAGGCTAGAACTCTAAGTCTTTTTTTTTTTTTTTTTTTTTGCTGTGGTGTCACAGCTCACTTAAGTCACTTAAATTCTTGGGCTTAAGCGAATCTCTTGCCTTAGCCTCCCAAGTAGCTGGGATTATAGGTACCTGCCACAACACTCCGCTATTTTTTTGTTGTAGTTGTCATTGTTGTTTGGCAGTCCCAGGCCCGGCACCCGCCAGCCTTGGTGTATATGGCCAGTGGCCGCCGAGCCAGAACTCTAAATCTTATTCTCAGAAAAATACAAAGCATTTTGGTTTTGTTCAAGTTCCAGAAAAGTAACTTTTCTCTTGCATTATTATTTATAAATGTATACTTTTGTTTTTTGAGATAATGTGAAAAAAAGTAGAACAACCTCTGAAGCATCGTATCTGGTGTGGCTATAGGGGAGTGTTTTAAGACAGGGTTTACTCTCTTCTGTGGGTGAGACTGTAGTGGTATCCTCAGAGTTCACTGCATCCTCAAAGTCTGCCTTAGCCTTCTGAGTAGCTGGGGCTACAGGCAGATGCTACCGTGTCTGGCTAATTTTTCTATTTTTTATAGATGTGGAGTCTCACTATGTGGCTCAGACTATAGTTTTATAAAATTTAATCTCCATCCTTGCTTTATCTACCAGGAAGAAATTGGTGAACCACTTTTATAGTTAATAGTGCCTTGCTGCGTGCTACAGTTTCAGTCTTTGAAAAAATGTGAAACATTGTGATTTAAAAAACAAAAAACTATTAAGTGAAATCACTTCTCAACTACTCAGCATGTTCTTTTTAGCTTTAAATTGCTCTAATAATTAAACTGCATTATATTTGAACGTTCAAATCCAGGTGACGGTTGTCTTTCCCAGGTACACATTAAAGAAATTACTTTTTTTCCTTTTTGTTTATGGATGAATGTGATGTGTCCATCTGTTAATTGAAAATGTGAGGATTAAAATTATGAAATGTTAGCTCATCTTGGCTAAAGAAAAATTGCTTTACTTCTTGAATGAGTGAATTCTAGTTATCAGCTTTATGGTTCAAGCTTCAAAAAGCATAAGATACCTAGGAAAGGAGCAATGGTTGCTGGGGAATGACACCTTTGCTTAAATTTCAGTAGGAGGCTCTTTTTGGCGAAATACTTACATAGATGTTATAAAATCAAAGGTTGGCGGTAGATAAATGGAAATAGCCTATCGTATTCTAGTATGGATACTAATCCCTGCCCTTTATTTGCTGACAGTCTCTTAAAGGAGAAGGGCCAGAGCTTTATTTTATTTTATTTTATTTTTTCCCTTAATCACAACTGTTTCTTGTTTTCAGCTGGTCTGTTTTATAATTTCTAGTTCTACATGAGGATCTCTCATGAACTATAGCTGTCAGGTCAAATTCAGCTTACTATTTTGAAAATAAAGTTTTATTAGAACATGACTGTCCCCCTTTGGTTTTGTATTGTGCATTGCTGCTTTAGCACTATAGTGGCAAAGTTGAATAGTTGTGACAGTTGTAGCAGAGAGCATGTGTCTGTCCCACAAAATGAAAAGTATTCACTGTCCGGGCCTTTATAGAAAAAGTTTGTCAGCCCCTGGTCTATGCCAGTGAAAACTATATCTGAAATAGAGTACCAAATAAATGAATTAGTTCTTGAAAGCTACGTTCTAAAAGTGTCTTGTTCACTAGTTAAAACGGAGCATTTTACTTTTGCTATTAAGAATGATACTTGTATTATAATGTATAGAGGCCTCATGCTACTCAAATATAGCCAGCTAGGCCGCCCCCAATATTGAAAAGAAAATAAATCAGAAGGAAATGTCTCTGTACATGTGAATAATCTCACTTTATTGTCCTATTACCTGAAGTATAAGATACAAGGAAAGTAATTAGAAGGAAGACAGGAAGTCTTTTGTAGGATCTTCAGTCATTACAAAAACAAAACAAAACTGAGCCTGAGTACAGTGGCTCATGACTATAGTCTTTATACTTTGGAAGGCTGAGGAGGGACGATCTCTTGAGCCCAGGAGTTGAGACCAACCTGGGCAATAGTGAGACCCCCTCTGTGCAATTAAAAAAATAAATTTAACTAGGTGTGGTGGTATAAACCTCTGATTTCTGTGACAGGGAGGCTAAGGCAGGAGGATCGACTTGAGCCCCGAAGTTTGAGGTTGCAGCGAGCTATGATAATACCACTGCATTCTACCCCCAGCAGCACAGCAAGACCCTATCTCAAAACAAACAAACAACAGAATTTATGGACACATTGACAGTAATAGACTAATGAGGTAGGGTTGAGGACATGTGAAAACAAACTGTCCCTAACCTCCCCTCATTGGTATGCAACTATAAGCAATGGAGCCTATAGAAAATTGGAGCAGTCGTCTTGATCCAACATTCTTGTTGACCAAATGAGGACACCAGGACCTGGAAAGTGAAGTGTCATATGGCAGATAATTAGGTTCAGTAGACACTTTCATCCAAGGCATGAACGATTTTCAACTACATTTTAAAAGGATTTCATCCAGAAGGATTATAAAAGGAAAGGGGTCCATATGCTTGGGCCTTACATTAAATTAAACCATTCCTCAGAAATTCTAATTACTAAAAATTTTATTTTATTTTTAAAATAAAAGTCTCTGAAACTTTAGCCATCTATTCAGTCCTAGTGATGCATGATAATTTTAAAAATTACACTAAAATGTTTGACACTGTTACAGATTTTAATTTTGAAAACTTAAATTTAAAAAGAAAAAACTCTTACTCAGATACTTGTCCTTTGGGATCAGAAAGTCAGTCTTAATGACTACTATTATGTCCAGAATGTTTGTTTCTGGCCAGACTATTCTAGTCCTTGGAAACTCTCTTTATCTGGAATAAAACCTGTGCAGATTACTTGATCCAACTCAAATGGCTATGCTCATGCAGTGGTAATAAAGGTAGTGGTGATGATTAGGAGGAGGCTAAGATCTAATGAACATTCCTACGTGGCATGTGGTGAATTTAATCCTCACACAACAGCACCTGTGGCTCAATGAGTAGGGCGCCAGCCCTGTATAACGAGGCTGGTGGGTTCGAACCTGGCCCCTGGCCAAACTACAACAAAACAAAATATCGAGGTGTTGTGATGGGCGCCTGTGGTCTCAGCTACTCGGGAGGCTGAGGCAAGAGAATCACCTAAGCCCAAGAGCTGGAGGTTGCTGTGAGCTGTGACGCCACAGCACTTTCCCAAGAGTGACAAAGTGAGACTCTGTCTCTAAAAAAAAAAAAAGAAAAAAAAGTAAAAGAAAAAATAATCCTCACACAACCCCATGAGGTATGTAAATTATTATTACTATCTTCATTTTACAGATGAGGAAACCAAAGGTGAAATATCTTTAGCCAACGGTCTCAGAGTTGGCACATAGTGAAAGGCAAGATTTAATTAGGACACTAGCTTCTAGTTTCTGCTAAAGGCAGGCTAGCTTATTTGGATCACTTCTTCTGTAGGAAAATGCTAATTAAAAGGGGTTTTTTTAACCATTTCAAATTCACTGAAAAGCTAAAAAGACAATGGGAAACTTCCAGGACAGTTTTTGAATAAAATCTTATAGGGAGAAAGGAGAAGGAAAACCCTTGGTGCTTATTTATTCCTGAGGGCATTTGCCTGTACCACCCTCAGGTGAGAGGGGCAGAGGGCGACCCCCAGAGTCCACCTATGGCAGAAGGTCTCAGAGGAGATCGTCCCCATTCCATTCCATGCTGGAAGCAGAAATGGCACACCTCAGTTAGAGTCTAGACTAGATCTAAAAAGCTGCTCTTCCTTACCCAGTCCCAGGTAGCTTAAGTGGAAGCATTCTGGAACTAAGCAGAGGAGCAAGAGAAAAAGGATAAGTGGGGAAAGTTGTTGTATGCATGAATTTGCACCCTGCGTATATGTGTGTATGACATGGACAAGCGCCTCATGCTGAGCTCTTGTTTGTGATGGGCATGTCCACCTTCAGCTTTGAGAGAATCTCTCCAAAATTTTTCTTTCAAGAGAAAAAACTACAAAGCAAGGAAAGCCAAGAACAAAAGAAAACAAAGCAACATGAAGATCCAGCAGCAACCACAGGCAGCAGAAACCTCTGCACATAGACTAAGATCACAGAAGTTAAAAGTGGCATAATAAATCTGAAAAATCTCAGACAAAACTTCTAGAATAAAATTAAAAACTCACTGTATTTGTTGACATATTGAACACAGGAGCAGAGAGAATTAGAGAACTGGAAGATAGATATGAATTAGAGCAGTCTGACTCCAGAGCCCTGTTGAACCAGCATACTGTGCTTCCAAAATGGGATCTTGCCCACTTAAAAAAAAAAATTCCATCACTTGTGATATGTATTTTGACTACATACTAGCAGTATTTGTGCCTACTTTGTTAATTTTCTGAGTAGCTTAACTCAGTAGAAACTCCTTTATCAGAAGAGATCAGAGATGTCTTGGTATCATCCTGCTTTGGACAAGTAAACCCTGGACTATTGTATTGTAAACAGAGATGGTTCTGGAATTAGTTGACTCAATGGGGGTCCTAGTAAGTCCTCAGTCTCAGAGGATGTCTGGAGGGAGTGCAGTGTGAGTGCCAACTTGAAGCCACTGCCCTTTAAGATCCTCTGTTAGTTCTGCTTTTAAATCATCATCATTCTTTACTGTTCTTATTAAGAACAGGCCGGTTTGCTCTCACTTAACCCTCAGTGCAGAAGTGACTTGGGTGAGAGTCATTTAGCTTTCTCCATTGGTGACAGCTGTCATGTGAGACAGTAACCCCAACTTTAGCTGAAAGCTAAAGATCTGTCCCTCACAAATCTGTCAGCAGTGTGCCACCTGTTGGCTGGTTTTGTTTACTTTCATTTTTTTTTTAGGGGAGAGGATGGTGCAAGCCACCTTGGCTTCAAGTGTGAGAACAGCTTTGAATTGTGCAGCCTCAAGCCATCAAATCCTGGCCTCATAAATCC
The DNA here is from genome assembly GCA_963573935.1 of Arctocebus calabarensis. Taxonomy (NCBI): domain Eukaryota; kingdom Metazoa; phylum Chordata; class Mammalia; order Primates; family Lorisidae; genus Arctocebus; species Arctocebus calabarensis. The sequence goes on along the minus strand of CAUYON010086274.1, from coordinate 5,856 downwards.
AGAATGTATTGTGGCTCATCTTTTATCTAAGTCAGTTCTAGGGCCCTGGGCATGTTTCCCAATCCCTATATACCTTAAGAAGTTGTTAGGAGGCAAGGAGCTTGCTACTGCTTTTTTTGAGCATGCTTGCACCACATCAAAACAGTAATCTTATTTTGTTAGCTTATTATAAGAATAATTTCTCTGAGGAGAAATTATCAGAATCTCATCCTTAAGGAGTTCTCTTATTTGCCACCTAATATCTGTCAACATTACCACTTCTCTATTTTTTCTTTTTTAATTTAATTCTTCTATGCTTTTTTAGCAGCTTACAGTTTGCATTTGTTTTGGTAGTTCAACAGGCGAATGTAATGAATGTTTTTAATTTCATTGTTGGTCCTTCCAAAATATTTTGTATGTGGCTTTCACTTTGTTTGTGTTTTTTTTTTCTTTTGTATTCTGAATGAAGTATTGTGTATTGATATCTGCTAGCCACTGGAATGAAGAAATGGAGAAAGAAAGGCAAAAGGTGTAGGGAGTAAGACAACATGTGGTTGTTCCTTTAACAGTTCTAGAGCATTTTATTTCTTTATGAATACATCCTAGTACCTATTGAACTAGCTAATACCACTGCATAGTGGAGTTTGGGTTCTGATCCCAGCCCTGCCATGATGTAACCTTCAGCAATCATTCCACCTTTATGAGACCTCAGTGCTTCTTACTAATTTGTTCGTATATTCATTCCAAAGACTTCTATAAAGCACCATACTGAATGCTATATCTTGGAAAGATAGATCCAGGAGGCACCCACTCTGTATGAAATTATTCCTTTTGGAGTAGAGAGTACCTGCAGCTGTTTTCTAAACCAGTTTTTTCCTACACATTTTGAGTGGAGGACCAGAAGCACCAAAGGGACCTTTTAAACTGTTCCTTGGTTCCTATCAAAAGAAACCCTGAAAAATGGAGGAAATGGTGAATAATCAGTAAATCTGAGTTCTATTAACTTTCCTCTAAGTTTGAAATTATTTCCAATTAAAAAAGGAAACTCTAGTAGTCCAGACCCATTTATCAAAATGCAAGTTAATGATAATATGGTATTGTCTAATTTGTTACTCTACAACTAAGACCACGCATTTGGAGAAAGAAGACCTGGGTTCAATTCTCAGCTCATTCTGTAGCTTAAGACCTCGCCTAAACTGTTTCACTACTTTGAGCTTCTGTCTTCTTATCTGTGAAATAGAGATAATAAAGTCTTCCTCACAGAGACTTTGTGAGGATTCAGTGAGATTATATATGTCTCTACCTAATTTCTGTATGTAGGATATAATCTATTTAATACACATACATGCATATATACATACATGTAAAATTGTTTTGCTGTCCATAAAATGCTGTGCAAATGTTGGTGGCTCCCCACCGTAGCTGAGCTCATGTTCAGTGCATATGTTCCTAGAGTAGCAGGCATCAACTCACAAGCTCCCTTTTCTTTTCTTATAGCCTGAAAGAATTTCAGGGGAGCAATATGGAATCCATTCTGATGTCTGGAGCTTAGGAATCTCTTTCATGGAGGTATGTTGTTGTCTGGCAAATAGACACTTCTGTGCATATCTGTACTAATATGTTCAATCAGGAAGAATGAAAATTTTGAAAGTAAAAATAAACCTTCATAGCCAGGCATTTTGGTGGGCGTCTGTAGTCCCAGCTACTCGGGAGGCTGAGGCAAGAGAATCACCTAAGCCCAAGAACTGGAGGTTGCTGTGAGCTGTGATGCTACGGCACTCTACCGAGGGTGACAAAGTGAGACTCTGTTTCTACAAAAAATAAATAAATAAACCTTCAGTGTATGATATGTATACACACACAGAGTTTAACTGTAAAGTCTTTGTTTTTATATACTTGTGTGGCTTGTGAACTGACTCTGGGGGTTATTCTAAAGTGCTGTTTCTCACAGATTACTTTGTATAATATAAGGCTTGCCTAGAGTACTTGTTAAAAAAATATAGGTTGCCTGACCCCATCCAAGACCAGTTAAATCCAATTTTTAAGAATCTGCATTCTTAGCCTGTCCTGTAGGTGATCCTTAAAAATGTAAGTAAATTGTCTTACATTTTCAAAGGATGACTAAATCTAGAGCCTGTGTTCTAAAAGAATATTACAGAAAAGTTCTGTGCCTTATTAGAATAACTTCCAAAGGTGATTGCTTTAAAAGGTATAGCCCTACTCATTTGGATATATATGTTCTATATGTCTTTTTAAAAAGAAAAAAACCACCTCATTCCAATATGTATATGTTTATGTGGGGCAAGGGGTGATATGATATGATATAGCAGAAGAGGAGAAGGGGAAGGGAATTGATGTATTTGGCACAATTTTAGTATCTTTATTTTTGTAGCTGTATTTAGAATGGACTTTTATTTTAGCATGCTAGATGTAGCCCTACCTGAACTCTGTGCTAAGATTTCTGTAAAATAACCATTGATCTCTAAGGAAATGCATATGACTCACAACAGAAGGACATCTGGCTGAATTTGAATTACAGTAATATAGAATCTGGATACTCACCAGAGCTTCAAAAATTGTTTCAAATAAAGGGAGACTTTTTAGAAGAGCAAAAAAGACTCTTTAAATAAGATCTTAGAGTTGCAGTAATGATTTTATAACCCCTTTTTTAAGTCAAATACTTTTTCTGTGGATTTTTGTAATGCATGGATGCAATTGTATTTGTAAGGAAATATCTTCAGACTCAATTCACCTGCATGATAGAAAGAAAGCAAAAATAAGTGTTCATTAAACCGTATTCTTGTGCTTCCTCATAAAAGGGAATCTAAGAAGAAATACAATATATGTGCATCAACTGAGAGGTTAGGCCTGAGTCTCTCAGTGGAATCCTGAAGGGCTTGTTCTATAAGCCTGTTTCAAGGAAACTAGTGCTGGTTTTTATTGTTGTTGTTGTTGTTTTGAGACAGAGTTTCACTATGTTGCCCTCAGTAGAGTGCTGTGGTGGCATCATAGCTCACAGCAACCTCAAACTCTTTGGGCTTAAGTGATTCTCTAGCCTCAACTTCCCAAGTAGGTGGGACTACAGGCGCCTGCCACAATACTTGGCTATTTTTTTTGTTGTAGTTGTCATTGATGTTTAGCTGGCCCCGGCTGGGTTCGAACCCACCACCCTCAGTGCATGTGCTATGGGCACTACCCGAAACTAGTGCTTTTGATTTGTAGGACTCAGGCCTTGCTGTTAAATAATTTCCCTTTGAATATTTTAAGTCATTATTATTGGCTGTGCTTCCCCATGACTAGGTACAGTGTAGAACAGTTGAGAAGTTACATGGGACGGAGATAAGACTGCTTGATTGGGAAGGGAAGATCTAGATTGCAGCTTCAGGTTTGCTGCTGGATTTTTAGGTGACTAGGGCTCAGTTTCTTTATTTGTAAAATAATGATCTTGAAGGCCCTGTCTAGACTAACATTCTGTGGCTTTGTTGCTGCTCGTTTTGCTGTTGTCTTTTCTTAACTTTCATGCAACAATGCTAGAGTTTGTGACTGAGACAGTGATGAAGTGGCATCAAATGCAGAGGCATGACAGTACCATAACAGAGCACAGATAGTAGATTTAAGGTTTAGAGCACACATGACTACTCCCCAATCACCCCATCACATTCATTCATACACTCATGTATTGAATTTCTGCAGTGCCTGCTATGTAAGGACACTAACATCTTAGCTTTCATGACGTTACATTTGGTGAGGGCTAGGGTGCAGCAACAAAGGGATATTTAAGTATGTAATTTGTTGGGTGATAGTAAGTCCTGTGGAGCAAACAAAAAGCAAAGTACCATTGGAATACAGGTAGCCACCTGATAACAGCAAGTGCAGAGGCACTAAGATGGAGTGCAGTTGGCATATTTAAGCAAAGCAGAGAGACTTGAGTGGAGTTGGCAAGGGAAATGTGGGCAAAAAATAAATTTAGGTAAGTAGCCAGGGGCCAGATCATATAAGTTTTGTAGGCTATGCTAAGGATTTTAGTACTACTATGAGAGTAAATTGTCTTACATTGTCAAAGGATCACTGGGTGTTCTGTGGAGCACAACTATGGAGGGGTAGGTATGAAACAATGAGATCAGTTAAGGTAGACAGATGGGCACCCAATAAACATAACATAGTTAGAACATAGTTATATGTATTTATATTGCATATTAAAATAATGTGTCTACCAGTATTTTGCTGGTTGCTGGGAATGCAAAGGTTAATAAAAAGAGATTTTTTTGTAGAGTAAGGAGGTAAATTGCTATTGGTGTATTTGGGATTTTGTTGATCATTTTCATTTATCCTGCAGGTAAACTATTGAATAGTGTCATGAAGATTGAAGAAAGCAGACTCATTGGGGGATAGGTCAGCTCTAAGCAGCTCTACTAAGAAAGAAAAAAAAAAAATTGAGGATAGGGACCTGTGAAAATGTGCCAGTGTTGGGTTGGGATACCTGAACGCCAGAGGGAGTGTGTTGGCTCACATGGTGAAGTGGAGAGCAGGTGACCATGTGGTTGAGAGCAAGGACCAGGAAGGGTGAGGCCTTTTATGCTCCCTGTGGTTTAAAATGGACAATGAGGGCTGGGTGCCCATAGTTCAATGGTTAAAGCACTGGCCCTGTGCACCGAGGGGGTAGGGTGAGGGTGGGTGACAGGTTCCAACCTGACCAGGGCTTGCTAAACAAAAAAAATAAATGCATAAAATGGATGGTGAAGAGCTGGGTGTTATGGGAGGAAAAGAAGATGTTACAGAATATGAAGTGGAATCTGATTATGATCATCAGAAAGGGTTGTTGAGTACCTCTTTGTGCATGATGCTCAGCTGTATGCCTTCAGGAGGAACTACAGGATTGTAGCCCCTGCTTTCTAGGAATGTATTACCTACCAGGTAAGCAAGTGACAACATGTGACCAACCCAAGTTACTGACCAGTAAGTCATTAGAGAATAAAATAAGACCCCTGTTTTATTCATTTAGGGAAAAGGTAAAGAAAAATAAGTGACAGGGAAGGGGAATAGGAGGTTTTGAGTTCACAGATGAGAATTTTTAGGTTATTCAGTAATGAAGATTACAGGAGAACTCCAGGATTGGTTCTTACCCACCCCTGCCACCCCTTAGTGGACAATATAATAAGAACATTACCTGAAGGGATTGGGAATTTAGTCCAAAAGGAGTACTTGAAGGCCAAGATTCTTCTTTGTTTTTAGTATAGTACCCTTGGAATAGATGTGGGAAATCTTGTTTAAAATCACTATAGACAGAGAAAAGTGTGAATCTCAGTGGCATTTTTAAATCTGAGGGACAAACTACATTCTGGAACATAGTCACCACTTTCAAAGAATTCCTTCTTGGCCAGGCACAGGAGCTCATACCTAATCATCAGGGTAGGAGGATCACTTGAGGTCAAGTTCAAGCCCAACCTGGGCAATGTAGCAAGACCCATATCCATAAAATTAGGCAGGTGTAGTAGCCCATGCTATTCCAGACATTAAGGTGGGAGGATTGCTTGAGCCCAGAAGTTCAAGGTTACAGCGAGCTATGATGGTTAACACTGCACCATAGCCAGGGTGGCAGAGTGAGATTCTGTCACCAAAAAAAAAAAAAAAAATTGCTTTTCTTCTTTTCTGTTTATTTGCCCTTAAAAACAAGATTCTTTTTCTAGATATAGGCTCCAAAGAGTTAAAAACTTTCATTCGGGCTCGGCGCCTGTAGCTCAACGGGCTAAGGCGCCAGCCACGTACACCTGAGCTGGCGGGTTCGAATCCAGCCCCAGGGCCCGCCAAACAACAATGACGGCTGCAACCAAAAAATGGCTGGGCGTTGTGGCGGGTGCCTGTAGTCCCAGCTACTTG
>CAUYON010086273.1:0-14139 GCA_963573935.1 Arctocebus calabarensis | reverse complement strand
TGAAGGTTTTCATTCATTTTGGAACACCCTGGAACAAGATTTCCTCAAATCATGCTTCTGCTCTAGTCTCAGTTTCCTTCTCCTTCTGAGGCTCGAGTTGCAGTTATGCCAGAACATTTGACTAGGTTCCCTATATCGCTTGTGTTCCTTTCTGTTTTTCTTTCCATTTTTTTTTCCTTTCTGTGTTTCAGTTTGGGTCTTTTGCTGCCAACTTTAACTAGGCTGCTTATTTTTTTTTTTTTAGGCCCTTATGCTACTGCCATGAGGCTGGTACAAATAGAGTCTGAAACATCACAATTGCCCCTCGTGCTTGGCTAACTCTCGGTCAGCGTGCAGACTTTCCTTCCTTAGGAAGGCCTTTTCCAACCTCCAATTCCAACTTCTAGGATCCCCATGGCACCCTCTCAAAGCTCCTGAACACTAACCAAAGCTGTGATGTTTATTTGCCTTCTCTGGGCCATCAGCTCCACAGGGCAGGGCTTGTGTCTGCTGCTTCTTTATTGTTGATTCTTCATCTGTACCTGGCTCCCCCAAACATTCTAAGATTCTAATATTTTTGAAATGTTGAATGAGTCACTCTCCAGTTACATGGGGTTCCTGTCTCCTGAGATTGTTTTGGTCACCTCATCATAGCTTGGAGTACCCCATCTACATCTGTACATCAACCATCCCGCCCTTGGTGATGAACTTCACATTAACATTTACCGTGTATGACCTCAGTTGACTTCAGAGATGGTGAAGACACTTAAAGAAGGGCACCCAGGAGAAACTTCTGCTATAGTACAGTTAGAATAACAAGTAGAAAACAGAAAATAAGTTTGAACATAACTGACAACCCCTCATAGTTATGGGGAACTGCTGGCTCTTTTGGCTAAATTCTGGGTTATAAACTTCTAATTTTGCGGTTGACCCAGAAATTCTCATTTCTGGGAAGTGACTGAACCAATTCTCTCTTCTCCCAGTTTGCAGAGAAGCTTGTGCTGTTTCCGACTACCATAAAGTTACCGTACTGGCTTGCTTTTACTACCGTTCTCTAGGGAAACAACGTTTATTCATACTTCCTTCTTCCTTTTCCCTTTTCCTCTTTTTCTTTCCTATCTCTTTATGTGTATTCTTTCCCGAGTAAGACGCAAACTTATAACTCCAAACAACATGATTAGCATTTCAACCAAGAGTGTTCTAACAATGCATTCCATGGAAAAACAAGGATCTAATGTACTCAATATCAATATGAAACTGGTAGATGAACAAATACACATCCGCACAAGAGAAAAAGAATTAAATTCAAGTGGGGAGGTGGGGAGAGGAGGCAGCGAGGGGTAAGAGGGGAAGAGGTAAGGGGAATTGTGTGTTCTCACTTAACAGGCACAGTATAAGGGTATATGGCACACCTCCTGAGGGAGGGGCACAACACAACTTGGACTTTACCTAACTAATGCAAACAATGTAACTCAATCATTTGTACCCTCATGTTAATCTGAAAAAAAAATGCATTCCAGAAGATATAAAGTTTGCACTAGGTGAATAGGTGAGAATTTCATCCATAACATATTGAGTTGCACAGATAATACATATTTCTGTATATATGTATATGTAAATACATGAATCTATAGTTAATACGAGTTATAAGAAGTTATAAATAAGAAGCATAAGAATAGCTAACATTTACTTACATACAGTAGAACCTCTGTGAGTTGACCACCCAAGGGACTGTAACAAACTGGTCAACGTACAGAGATGTTTAACATAAGGAACTTTCATTGAGCAGTGTGATGTGTGGCCCCTCCACACTGGTTTCTAGTCTATGAAAATTAGGTCAACTTAAGGAGGTGGTCAATGGAGGTGCTACTGGACATGACTACGTATCTTACTTAATCCTCCCACAGATCAGAACAGGAAAATACTGTTATTATTTATTGGTAAAGAAGGTAACTGAAGCACAGAGAATGTAAGTCAGCTTACAAGGGTCAAATAATAAGGGTAAATGGGGACAGAATCTCGGAGCAGACCTCCTGTATAAAACTAAGAGAGGAGGAAAACCATGGAAGATGAGGATGGTGTTTCTTTAATTTACATTAACCTTTATTTTTAAGGAAATTGTACTTTTAGCAAATTTAACTTTAACAATACATAGCTCTGATTAAATTCCTTGACTGTTTAAAACTTCCCAGTGGTTCCCGGGTGGCTAACCAAAGCCAGGCAAGCTTATCCATTACAAGCTTTCCCAGAAACTCTGTCATTTTCTAATTGCACTGGTGCACTGAAAATTTCAGAAAGGGTTGATAGTTTATCAGGCTTATATTTATTACAGAGCGCATTTTCTCCCAGAGGATCCTCCAGTTCCCCAGTGATCTTGGGACATTTTAACTTGTGAACTAAAATTTAAATACCTAAGTCTTGTTCCTCGTACCTTAGTTTATGCCTTTCTGGCCATCTCAAAAGTATGCAGGAGCGAGGGAGGTAATGTCCATGAAAGAAACCAGGAGAAATAAAAGGATAGGTGCCAAGTACCTTCCATAGTGAGAAGAGGGGAGTATGGTCTCTGAGCAAGCGTAGGTCTTGTTCATAGGAAAGAGCAGCTCTTAGCTGAATGTCACCATGTGAAACATAGGCTCAAGAATTGCCAGGCATTTTGATATTCCATGTGAATTGGGAAACTGAGATTTTGATTTATACTATCATGATTTTTAAAGAATGGTAACTAATTCAGATTTAAGATTCTATGGGGGGTGAAGACTGTGCGAGCCAAGCACAATACATTCACAAGCTGAATTTGGCCCCTCCACACTGGTTTGTGACTTCTCTGTATGACAGGATCTCAGCTGCTTTTTCTTGCTCTTTGTAAAATGACACAAAATAGTTGCACAGGGACTTCTTATTTTAGGAAGAAGTTTGTAAGTTCTTTCTGGGTATTTTTCAGTATCAAACACAAACAAGTATCATACACATGTTTCTGTTTATGCAAATATAAATCATGGTCCCACCCACACTTGGCTAACCCATTTCAACCCTCATCATGAAGGTTGTTAATTATTATGACCAGCTGTGGACTCCTCTTCTTTTGCACAGTCCTAAGAGGCCTAAGCAGGAAGTATAGTCATCGTTAAAGAGTGATCAACACTATTCAATAATAGGCTACCAGGTCAATGGGTGGTTGACTCTATAGGATTTATTTGCATGTGGTATGATGCTGGCTGTCTGTATTTCCTTTTGTTTGCTCCTAATACCTCTTAAAATATTTGCAGAGGAATGAAAATTATATTGTAGGATAAGCTAGTACATTTGTAACTAGTAGGCTAAGAAATTGACAAAGAGTTGTAAAATTGGAGAGAAGAAAACATACTGATGTTCTCCTTAAAAGTTCTATGCTTTTTAAGGTAACAGATAAGTTATTTCTTTTAATCTCGTCAGAAGTAGAGCTCTGGTTTAAAAAAAAAATAAAGCACTCCTTCTGTAGGTATGGGAATTTCTATAGGTATAGATAGTATTTGAAGCATGAGAGACTCAGAATCTGATGTGGATATCACCACCGTTAACCTCATGCTGAGTATATCGCACCCATTTCTTCTCCCACCCAGTGAACTTTAGTCACTTTTCACTGCTCTATGTCACTTGCCGGAACTGCCTCATCCTCCCTACCCTTGGAGAGGTGCTCACTCCCCTTGCTCAGGGCACAGGTCTGGTGCAATGGAGCACCCTGTCCAAAAATAAAAACTCTGCTTGTCCATCATTCTTCTCTGTATGCAGCCCTGAGAGTGGCAGTGTTGTCTATGAATCCCAGGCCTTCACATTGAGCCATCACCCAGGGGTCACTAAACAAACATGGAGTGAACATGCATTTACATGCATTTAAGTAGAACTCGGAAATTTCGGAAGTCACAGGTAGAAGTGCAACTAGAACTATCTACTCATGGAATGGTCAATGTGAACCTTCCATCGCTTGGGGTATTCAGGTGGAGGTTGGATGACAGCTTTAGAAAGTATTTTGGTGAGAGTTAGCATGGCTGAATGAGATCCCCTCCCAGATGCCTTCTAGCTGTGAGGTTTGCAACAGGGCTTTCCACTTCCATGCATACTTGCTCTGATGCCTGAGTTAGAAGAGCAGATGGTCCCGGTGCTCTGCGTCCCCACTCCCACCCCTAAACCCTGCCCCCTGCCTTAATGTTGTTACACACTGGCCCTGGTTGGACTTGGGACTCACACCTGTTGACACCAGCGAGTCGCTGCCTGGGGGCTTTGACCTCTTGGCCCTGCTCTGAGAATGAACAGCTCCTGAAAGAATCCCTCAACTCATGATCGAAGGGAGCTACAGGGCAAACATCCCCACTCTCTGAGCAACAGGCGGGGCAGTGCTCCCCTGGCTCCCGGTGCTCTTCATGGAGGGCAAGTGTGCTCCAGTTGTCCACACCAGGAACTGCCTGCTGACGACTGGCTGGCGTCCCCTCCTGTCTCCCTCCTGGTGTCTCCTGGGGTCACGCTTCACCTCCCAAATAACTGACTCACACTCAAATTCTTGTCATGAGGTCTGCTTCTGGGGATACCCCAAAAGATACTTGGAATCTCAGCAGTCCCTTCTGTGGGCTAAATCCCAGGACACTCACATTCGTTCCCCAATGTGGAATTAAATTCAACAAACAGCTCGCAGACAGAAGACGCACAAGTCACAGTGACAGGGGCCTCCACTGGCAAAGCAGCAGCAGGACTGGGCCATGTTGTTTCAGATGCTAGTTTACAGCTCCCACACCTTCCAGCTGAGGCAATGTCTAGCACTAAAGCAAACAGTGTGATTGAAATGCCACAGGCCTGACAGCCAGGGCCAGCCTTCCGTCGGTGCCACCTTTGCTAACTGCACACTTTACACCACACGGCGCAATTTCCAAACAGCGCCTGGCTGAATGATAACACATTGGAACAAGTCAGAGCCCAGTAGTCTCCAGGGATAATTGTGTGGGAACTAGGTAAGGAGACAGGTGAGAGGTAAATTAGAATCCTCCCAGATTGTCTTAACCTGCAGCCAGTTAATATGCTGTGTGGAAGAAACGGTTGATTGTACAGTTACGAAACACCCACATAACAGCGGGGGGAGGGGTGTTTTATGGTGTCCCTCATAATGACCAAGCTATTAAACATCAAGCAGAACTTGTGCCTTTTTAAAAAATTCTAACCTGAGATTTCTCCGGGGGAAAAGGCAGAGCTACAGGCAAGTACGAGATGCATCCTCACAGCAAATCCAGGGCTGAGAGTGACGGATCTTATGATTCATACTGACTCCCAGTACCCCGAGCCTTAGCGTGGCCACAGGAACAGCTGGGCCAGGAAACATAATATGGGCGGCATGTGATTGATGAGGAAACCAGTCTGCTGGGAAATGCTATTGCAGGGGAATAAGCCACAGAGTCCAGTCAATGTAAAAATTTCAGCCTCATGTGGCTCCTGGTGACAAAATCTATTCTCAGAACTGGAGAGCATACATGAGTGGCGGATGGAGTGACTCCTTTCCTTCCTTTTGGTTAAAGAGGGTCTGTTGCTCTTCTAGAAACAGCGCTCTAAGTGGTCATCCCGAAGGCCACAGAGCCCACAGCTGAGCCCAGGCTTCATTGGCACCGTGCTCCCTGCCTGCTTCAGTTTAACTAGAAGACAGTTTAAGCCCAACCATGGATTTTACATATTAAAAAAGGTTTCTCTACTTCTGTTCAGTCTGAGCATCCAGACAACTGTGGGATAAAACACCAGGGGGGAGAAAAGTTTCAATAGTCCCAGGTCCATAAATGCCACTTGGAAAAGGGTCTGTTTGTTTAAAAAATCTTTAATTTTACTAAAAGGCTCTAAAGACAGACTGCTGCTGAGCCAGGTCAGAATTAAGTTAATGTTTGTGTTGAGTCTTTCCTTGGAGCCTACTTATTTCACGCTGTATGAGAATCCAGATGACTAATGAGAGAACCTAACTGTCAGCCGCTCACTTGTGTAACTCCTTCCATCTGATGTGGGAGCCTCCTGCTCTCACCTCCCCAAAATTATAACAGTCAGCTATTCTTCAATTCCAAGTTTGTTTACATAAGTTCCATGACTTGGGAAGGCTGTGTGTGTGATCCCTACTTTCTGGGATCTTTAGAATAATCTCAAATTCCTATAAAATGTCTGGAAGATCTTTTCTGTCTCCTCTCCTTTTTTTTTCTTTTTTTTGAGACAGAGTCTCACTATGTCACCCTCGGTAGAGTTCTGTGGCATCACAGCTCACAGCAACTTCAAACTCTTGGGCTTAAGTGATTCACTTGCCTCAGTCTCCCAAGTAGCTGGGAATACAGGCACTTGCCACGATGCCTGGCTATTTTTTGGTTGTAGTTGTCCTTGTTGTTTGGCAGCCCTGCACTAGATTCGAACCCACCAGTTCAGTGTATGTGGCTGGTGCCCTCGCCACTGAGCTACAGGAGCTGGGCCTCTTCTCTCCCTTTTGTCCTGGTAGAAGATAAGTCAAGGCCCAGTGGTTTGCTGTGACGCCGTGTAGTATGTTTTCTCCATAAATTCTAGTACATTTGCCACAAATGAAACCTTGAACTCCACGATGCAACAGTTGAAGTCAAAACTTCAGGGTTATGCAGGAGAGGACTCTTAGATTCGGTTTCAAAAGTGTGGCAATTAAATTTGGACCTAGCTGCCAGGCTGAATGAACAGTGACTTGTCACATTCATTGTTTCATTAAATCTTCTCATCAATATTGGAATGCAGAGGTTAAAATCTCCTTATTTTGGGTAAAGAAAAAAAAAAAACAAACACTCTGAAGTCCATGGTCACTTGCCCAAGTTCCATAGTCTATCCAGGGACAAACTTAGAAAGCTCCAAACTGGCAATGCTGCTCAAAGCCCCTAATTCTCTCCATTATAGATGTCTGAGTAATAATTAAGTTGAAATGACAGCAGAGAGGAAAATGTACCAACAACTTATTTTCCTGGCTGCTCTTGAAAAGCAAAAAAAGTATAATTTGAACAAGAAAGCATATTTGAAAAATATGAACAGCTGAATTTTTGCCTGCTTGCCTCATAACAGACTCTTGGTCTCTTTCTCAGTCTGGCTTCTCTCTTTTTTCTGCTATAGGCTTATTTTTTCCCAATGAGTTTAAGGTTCCACAACCATGTGTGTTCAGTGGAGGACAGGACAATCGGTATGGCTTTTCCAGAGTTGCTGGGAAACCTAATATCATGCCTTTGCTGCTCACTGCACTGAAATGGAACATCCCTGTGTGACACAGCACCCCTCAGGCCCCGGGCAGGCTCCAACATCTGCAACTTTTCAGATTCCAAGCCTTTGAAATTTTTTTTTGCCTAACATGGCCTCCTAATGTAAGCATTGGGAGATTTTAAATAAGGTGGTCCTAGCTGGCAAGGTAAGAAATGAAGGAATATTTGGTGCTGGTTTCAAGTGTGATAAAGCAATAATGATACTCTAGGGAAATGAGAGCTATTAGAGAAAGTGTATTGTATTACCCACTTAGGGATTACAGGTATTTCCATTTTAAATACAGTGCTTTTTTTTTTTTTTTTTTTTTTTTGCAATGTTTTGAACTTCCAGTCCTAATTCAACTTATGATCTCTGAAATCTCAAAGTGGAGGGCCTTCCGTCTGAGCCACACCAAATGTTTTGTGGCAGCATCTACCATTCCAAACAGGGAGTGCAAGAGGTGAAGGGGTTGTGAAATTCTGCCAGAATGAAGACCAAACATGCAGGGCAAAGAGCTATCCTTATGGAAGAAATAGACTTATGTTATAGAAGTGTATTTTAACCAAATTTCCTTATTTTTTTTAAAGTTATTTCTTGCTTTGCTTTTTTTTTTATGTAAAAGCAAGTATGATGCTAATGAATCCTGTGACCATTTAAGGAAACGCTCAAACGAGAGAGCTGCTACCTTACTGAGGTGCTGGACCCCTTCTCTGGGTCAAACCAGTGTCATTCCTGAATGCCAGGCTGTCCCTCTGGTTCTTGTGCCTCCACTCTTTCTGAATTATAATGCATTTGCTAACCTAACTATATGGTTATTTGCATAAAATTAAAAGGAGTCAAATGTAAACTTTGTATAGTTAGCATTTTGACGCCTCTTCTGGTTTGGGGTTTTTGTCCAAATCCTGTAACATCAACCTGCAGAAGCCAGCAGAGTGGTGGGAAGCTGGAGCAGCATTCTCCAAGGAACCATCTGGTTTTTGTCATGGGAATCGTGTCAGTTTCCATTTGGTGTCACTGGGCTCAGCCCTCAGCTAGACTCAGGGTTCCCCACAGTAAAAGTCCTGCTGCCTTTCTGTCAGTTAAAGCAGCAGTGAATGCCTGGTAGTAACCAATCTCTCATTACTCCCACTTTCTCTCTACGTGGGCTTTTCCATCCACAGGTGTTTCATGGAAGATTAATCACAGAACTCAGCATGGGGACACAACTCCCTGAAGAAATGCATGCATAGCCTTCTCTTCCATTCTGCAGCACAGGCCCAGATCCTTCCCTAATCCAGCATCAGCCTCACCGGGAATGCTGGGCGCTGAATGAACTAAGGACACATCTTCAAATCCAACTGCAAATGTGGGTTATTTATACCCCAGACATTTAAATGTCCCCAGGGCCACAAAAGAAATCACTCTTTTAATTAAGGACATTTCCTTTTACGAGTTCCCGAAGGTAATGGCTCCATGCTCGGGGATTTAATAGTTAGAGGGATTTTGTTGACTGATCATTCTCTCATGCAATTAAAGTCTATTGTACAGAGAAATGTTTTCGGTTTTTAGATTTTTTTTAATCATGATGGCTTCTCCTTTAAGGCAATATTTAAATAAAAATTGCTGATTTGAGCTTAAGGATTATAGGTGTCTGGTGACTGTTTCAACTAATCTTAATCAATATGCATTTCATGAGAACCTAGTTGTGATATCCAATTTGGTAACTACTGGCCATATGTGGATATTTTAATGAAACTAAAATGAATTATAATCAAGTAAAATTAAATATTTGGTTTCTTAGTCATATTAGCCACATTTCAAGCACTCAGCAGCCACATATGGCTAGGGGCTACCATATTGGACACAGAGGCAGAACATTTTCATCATTGCAGAAAGTTCTATGATGCAGAGTCCTAAAACATGAAGGCAGGTGAAGTGCAGAGTGAGATCACTTCCTAAGAGATGAGCAGTGAAAACCGATGTGCTATCTCAGCAAAGTACCCAGGAAGAACTGGTGTGAGAGGTCAGTGCCAAAATGGATGCAAGAAGTTCAAACCTATATGACCCTGGGCAAGACATTAGAATCTAGTCCACATACCAAGAGCAAACTCAGGGTCGGACATGAACAATACCAAAGTCTGTAGAGCGAAAGAGAAGAAGAGAAAAAACATGTGAGCATAATTGTGATATGGCTCTGATTTAGAATTCTCAAGGAATGTTATACTACTTTCCTGCTGCTACTGTAACACAACCACAGACTTTCTGGTTTAAACAACACAATTTCATTAGCTTCCAGTTCTGCAGGTCAAAAGTCTCGCTGGGCTAAAATGAAGGTGTTGGTTGCAATGAAGGTTGTAGGTGTTTCTTCTAGAGGCTGGTTTCCTTGCCCCTTTCCATCTGTGCAGGCTGCTTGCGTTCCTTGGCCTTGTGGTCTCTTCCTCCATGCTCAAAGCTGGCAGCATACCGTCTTCAAGTCTCTCTCTGACTCTTACACTTATTTTCATCTTTAAATTCCCTCCTCTGACACTCCCTACCTCCCTCTTACAAGGTTCCTCTGGTTACATTGGGCCTGCTTAGATATGTAAGATTATAATCCAGGATAATCTCCCCATCTCAAACCCTAATCACATCTGCAAAGTCCTCTTGCCATGTAAGGTAAACATATCCACAGGTTTTGGAGATTAGGATATTTACGTCTCAGGGGGAGGCATTATTCTGTCTACCACAAGTGCAGTTAACACCCGAGGGCCTGCTTGAGGGCTGGGAACTTCACAGATATTTACAATTTAGAGGTTGCCAAACATTCAGAGCAAGAAATTATTAATTTATATTTCACCCAGTTTCATATGTGAGTTAATAGCCTATAACATGTTTGTACAAGATATACCTCCAAATATAGAGTAAAAGAAGAAAAATGGTTCAGGGTAAGAGCACCATGACAGAAAGAATGAAATATAAGCTAAGAAATATGCTCTGTAATGACCTCTCCTCCTCCATCAGTACATCCGTGGACATCTTAAAGGCAGAATTCTTTAAATGTAGAATCTAATAGTATGTTCTCAGTGTTACTTTATTGATTCAGATAAGGGGGCAGCCAGGACTTCCAAATAATCATATCCTGAGAGTCAGGAAAATAGAAATGGAAACTGTGAGCATAGGGCAGAATGGAACTGTCCCTCCTTTTTCCTTAGGAAGGTACGGCCTCAGGAAGAAGTGTAGCAACTTGCTGTGTTTTTTATAGTTCAACTATATTTTGGCCACTGAGACCTCAAAGATATTTAGATCTTGGTACTTACTGAGTTTTAGATCTTAAGAAATTATTTATTAACTTGTATTTTTCCTAATTCCAGAAATGAGTCAGTTGATTACAAAAACATGTATAATATAAAATATAGCATCACATACATTTTAGGTGAAAGAAGAAAGATATATTGGGAAAGAACACAATGAAGGGAGAAATTTAAAAAAAAAAAACATGTTATGTGTTGATGTAAATCTGTTCTGGTTGGGTTGAATATATAGCCCTAACCTGGTCATTTATACAATTGACAATGTTTTTTAGAAAAAAAATGAAATGCATCACTGAAAAAAAACTCCCATTAGTCTTGTTACTAAAGCAAGATGTAATTCTTTCTGGGGTCCTCATAATGCTTGATGTGTTCAACGATGTCTTTTCCAAATTGAAGTTTCATAATACTTTTTCTAATAGTAATTCTTCATATAAATTCTCAGAATCCCCAAAGCATAATTTCATATAAAACAATTCCATAAAAATCCCCAAAACATAATCTCATATAAAACAATTCCACAAAAATTCCCAAAACATAATTTCATATAAAACAATTCCATAAAATGAAGTTTATGTACTTGCCTTTTTTTATTGATATATAATGTTTATACACATTTTTATGGGGTACACGTGACATTTTTTACATGCATAGAATATGTAATGATCAAGTCAGGGTATGTGAGGTATCTGTCACCATGAGCCTTTATCATTTCTACATGTTGAAAATTTTTCAAGTCCTCACTTCTAGCTTTTGAAATATATTACATAATACATTGTTGTCAACTATAGTCACTCTACTTTGCTATCAAACTTGAGCACTTATTTCTTCTATTTAACCATACATTTGTACATATTAACTAACCTATACCTCCCATTCACACCTCCTCATCCTTCCTAGACACTGTCTAGCTCAGTGAAATCAACTTTTTTAGCTCCCATACATGAGTTGACACATGGGATATTTGTCCTAATGTCTATGGCTTACTCTCCTAATATAACGATCTTCAGTTCCATCCATCTTGCTGCAAATCAAATGACATGATTTCACTCATTTTTATGGCTGTGTAGAATTCCATTGTGTAAATATAATACTTTTTAAAATTCATTCATCCATTGATGGACACTTAGGTTTATTCGTACCTTTGCTCTTGTGAAAAATGCTTCAATAAACAAGGGGGTCCAGATATCTCTTTGATATAATGATGTCCTTTTTTGATAAATACTCACTAGAGGGATTGATGGTGGAATTTATGGGCTATATTATAGTTCTATTACTAGTTTTTGAAAAAAATATCCATACTCTTTTTCACAATGGCTGTGCTAATTTTTACTCCTGCCAACAGTATATGAGAGTCCAACAGTATATAAGAGTTCTCTTTTCTGCATATCCTTGCTAACTTCTGGTTTTTAAAAAATCTTTTTAATAACAGTAATTATAGTTGATGTAAGATGATATATCATGGTGGTTTTTATTTTTTGCTGAAAAGTAGTGGTGTTGAGCATTTTTTCAAATATCAGTTGGCTATTTCTGTGTCTTCTTTAGAAATATCTATTTTAGATACATTTCAATGAGATTATTTGTATTTTGCTGTTGAGTTTTTTGAGTTCTTTGTATATTCTGAATATTACTCCCTTTTTAAATTAATATTTTGCAAATATTTTCTCCCATTCCACTTTGTAGTCTCTTCACGCTGTTGATTGTTTTCTTTACTGTGCAGAAGCTTTTTGGTTGAATCTAGTCCCATTTGTCTACTTCTGTTTTGTTGTCTATACTTTTGGGGTCTTAGCCATAAAATCTTAGACCAATGTCCTAGAGTGTTTCTTCTATATTTTCTTCTAGCAGTTTTGTAGTTTCTTATTGTTAAGATTTTACTTCATTTGGAGTTGATTTTTATGTATAGTAAGAGATAAGGGTTGAGTTTTATTCTTCTGCATATGAATATCTCATTTTCCCAGCATCATTTATTGAAGAGGGAATTCCCCCAAGGGTGTGGGGGACACCCTTTGTTCTTGTTGTGTTTGTCAATACTCTGTTGGCTGTAAACACTTGGGTTTATTTCTAGGTTTTCTATTTTGTTTCATTGATCAATGTGTCTGTTTCTTTATCAATATCATGTTATTTTGTTTAGTATTGTCTTGTAATGTATTTGAAGTCTTGTAATATATTTGATGCCTCCATTCTTGTACTTCTTTGAACTCAGGTAGTACGGTGCCTCCAGTTTGGCCTTTTTGCTCTGAATTGCTTTAGATATTCAGGCTCTTTTTCGGTTCCATACAAATTTTTCTATTTCTGTGGAAAACATCATTTATATTTTGATAGGGATTGCATTTAATCTGCATATTGCTAATATTACCAGTATTAATTCTTCCAATCCATGAACTTGAGGTGTTTTTCTATTTGTTTGTGTCCTCTTCAATTTCTTTCATCAGTGTTTTGTAGTTTTCCTTGTAGAACTGTTTTACCTTATTGGTTAAATTTATTCAAAGGCATTTTATTTTTATTTATTTATTTATTTTTGTTTGTTTTAACTTTTTATTAAAATGCTTCGAATACAGATTGGCTTTCTTTTGTAAATGACTCTTTTACTCTTCCTGAAATAGGATATATATGCACTCTGATAAAACAGAATAAAAAAATCTCAGCTTATGGGAGTTCCCCTACAAGGCTCTGACCCCATGTTTAGAGCTAAGCTCCTCACAGGAGCTTCTTTCATTTATTTTATTATAAAAATGGTGTTCTGTGGAACAAGAAATAGACTGATGCTAATTGACTTTTAGATCCCCTCTTTCTCCAGTGGGAAAAAACCACTTTCACAAAGAGTTGTCCTATGTGGAACCCATAGTTGTCTAGCTTGCAACAAAGTGATGAGGGAAAAAAATAAAAGAAAACTAACACTGAAGCAGTCATACTTCTCATGTCTCTGAACAGAGAAATATGGGTAACATTGAACCAGAGGAAATAAAAAAGGTATGCAAGTTGTCTACCTAGTTCATTTACAGCTAGACTTGTTCACTTAAGCCTTTAACACCTTTACAAACCAACAATTTTATCTTAATCCAGCTATGCTTGCTAATAAATGAAATGCATGCACTTCGCAGACATATATGCCATTGAGCCTCTGCATTCAGTACTTGACAGTGAGAAAGTATGCTTTCCTAACAGGTCAGTAGTGAAGGCTAAGAATGAGAACTCCAACTAAACACTGATACTCTCTCACCCCAGCAATGTTATTCACACTTTCCATAACCTCATATTAGAAGAAATCCACTGAATTTAGTTCACTCCTCCACAAATAAGCATAATCATTACAATTTGCGATTCTGAGGAAACAACCTCTAATCTGTTATTAATGGAAAAATGATATCCTCTCATCTTAAGACCATCTCCTAGCCTTTCATCTTTTACTACAAGGGTATAGACTAAGCTCATGAAAATCCAATTTCACACATGGCACTAAGAAAATGGAATGCTATATAAAAATAATCCTCATCTCCCCACTGGGGACGCTGATGCTTTCATACTGGATCTTCAATGACAATAACTGATGCTGCCTCCAAAGGAAGAGTTCTACAGGAAGTGTTTGAGTTAATGTTTTTCCCAAATTATTTCTGAGATGGAGAAAGACAATTTCATACCAACACCCTACCCCACCCCC
>CAUYON010086272.1:0-10617 GCA_963573935.1 Arctocebus calabarensis | reverse complement strand
TTGTCAAAGATCAAATAGCGGTAAGTAGCTGGGTTCATCTCTTGGTTCTCTATTCTGTTCCATACATCTGTCTCTCTGTTTTTGTGCCAGTACCATGCTGTTTTGATCACTATCGATTTATAGTACAATCTCAGGTCTGGTAGTGTGATTCCTTCTGCTCTGTTTTTATTTCTAAGTAATGTCTTGGCTATTTGAGGTTTTACCATTCTTATTTCTTAATTGGGCATAATATCATAGGCATTATGCCATGTGAATATCACAAGTTTGCCTCATTTATATTAAGTGCTACGTGATATATCCTATCCATGGAATCAGTGTGCCAGTTCTCTGTGAATGAGCATCTGAGGAGCTCCAGATTTTTGCCATTACATATCAGACTTCAATGATTAGAAAGAATTCTCTTTGAAGTGATTTTTTTGCTTACTTTAGGCCGTATTTTAGAAACTCCGTTAGGTTTAAAAATGTAATCATCTACCCTGTGATCTTAGAGAAAACGTGAGTAGGATAGATCTTCACAGTTCAAATATCACCTAGAAATTGGGTTTGATGAAGTTTATTAAAGGCCCACAACACTAAGCCATCAATCAGAATTCCTCTGGGCATGGGTACAACTCAGAGGTCAGAAGAGTAGTTCTTCATTGCCATCCCTTTGTCTATCTAAACAAGATTTTAAAACGTTGTGGAAAAATAATAATAACTGGCTCTCATGGAGTATTTGGGATTCCTGTCAGACTAATTCAACTGTGCCTGCTTTGGATTTGGAAACTGACTGATAAGCAAATGTATATTGAGCACCTATGATGTGCTTAGTACAGAGACAGGCAAAAATCCAAGATCTTTCTGTTATGCTATAAGCTAATCCCCACTCTATGAGCCTGTAGAGCAGGAATGAATGGACCTACAGTAATCAGATGTTGTCACCAGTGTGCAAGGACTTAGCATGCAGGATTTCAGAAGCAGGGTAGGTATACACAACACAGAGGATGTTACAATACCTGCAATATTAGAAAACTTCTGGTCATGTTTTATAAAATACACACCTATAGTGCATCTTACAAGGGTACATGAGAAATTTACTAGGTGTAGAATATAAATATCTTAACACAATAACTAAGAAAATGCTGTGACCGCTATGTTAACCAGTTTGATGAAAACATTTCAAGTTGTATATAAAACCAGCACATTGCAGCCCATGATTACATTAATGTACACAGCTATTATTTAATAAAAAAAAAAAAGACTTTTTCCTTACCCAGTACACAAAATACATCTTACTAAGAGCTGTGGCTATTCCTTGCCATCTAAAGGTACGATAGATAATCAAATCTTGAAAATTAGAGAAGTGATATGGATAGCTATTACAATACTTCTTTATTAAGAGCCAATTAAATGAAAAACTCCATTGTTAATACTAGACAATATCAAGACTTATACAATACAGTTTATACCCCACAGGACCTTATGATTAATGCTGTATAATAAATAACCAGAGTACACACATATGTTTAGCTTAAAAGAGTAGAAAATATTATTAAAAGCCAATGCACATTTACATGTTCATCAGTTCTCCTTAAAACAATTCAAATAGCTATATGTGATTTTTCTAACCATGTTTTTCTGTGTCCTTATTCACCTGGTCCAATGAGTTTTTGTTTCGTTGCTGGATGAACCTCTAGGTCTAATCAATCAGACCTATTGATTATAGAAATAGTTTGTCTTCTTATTATGATGAGTAATTATAGCTCAGTTAAATTACAGCTCATTTACTATGGGCATACTAGGTGGCTAGCAACCTGCTGAAAGCTTTAGGTGAATGTAAAAAATTCTATCAGCAGGCCTATGGGAGATTTTACCAAATGGGGACTCTGACAACTCTTAAAGTTGCCAAGCCAGGGTCTCGTGCTAGGTCCAACTCCAAAACCCAGGCTCTGTACCCCTGTGCCAATGTTTAATAACTTCCAGCCATTCTCATGCCCCCTTCCAGGGGTTTGCCTTATCTCAATATCACCAAAGTAGCACTTTCATAATGTTTTTTTCTAAATCTACTCACTTTTCATACCTGTTACTTGTCCTAACCATTTTGGGCCATCAAAGTTTGGAGTTTATTGCACTAGTTATGTTTTTTCTCCAATAGGTAGTTCAATAAATAAATCATCATTAAAAAAAGTTTGCCCATGTATCACCTATGATTATTTAATTTTATTGCCAGTGGTATATGTGGAAACCCTGCATAGTGTAATACTATTTTCAGGCTTTTCTTCTTTGTATCATCATACGTGCTCTTGATACACACTCATTAGAGATGTCCATATCTTTGCAAAGAAAGGAGGTGTGTAAAATCAGATTTGCATTTCCATCACCATGAAAACAAATTTGTGCATGGAATAGGCACTCAGTCCACAGAAGCTAATCTTGCACAAACCTAATGTAACAGGAAATATGCTTTTTGAGATAAATCCTAACAAATATAACTTGACAATTAAAGTTGTCAGCTGTCTAGAGATACTAGAATTTGCCCTTGGCAGCAAAGTCTTGCCATGTAGGATGCTTTATCATTCAATTATTCTGGCTTTGTTTAAAAGACAACTTTAAAAATAAAAAAATGATAAGCAAAAAAGACTTATGTTTCACCATTTGGATTAATTGTTAAAGCATGTCATTTAAAGTAGTTCATTCCATTGTTATTATTATTAATAACATTACGGAAAGTCAACAGAATATATTGTTACAAACGGCATTTAGGAATTTATTTATTTTGAGTAATAACAGGCCACACATACGCTAGGAAGCAGTATATCTAATCAAAAGGAGCAATTGCCATAAAGGGGCCATTTGCCTGCTTGCACTCAAACCAATTTTAGCCTCTATACCTCACATTGAAAGAATAGTTGAGAGAATCATAATAATATATGAAGCTGCCTTTTCAGAAAATTAATCTTCAAGACTATGAAATAGACAAAAATTAAAATTAATTGAAGAGGGGACCAGAAAATTTTTTTTTACAATATTCTGGACTTGTCCCAATTAGAACAAAGTCCTCATTGCTTATTCTGAACAGGGAGGTCCATTCATTTATGCAGTGTGGGTGGAATAGAAAACAATAACTTCCTTCGGTTTCTGGAACTTTATAAAAATATAAAAACCTTCATTAATTATGTCAATATCCTGAGAAGTAAAGAAGTATTATCAAGTTTACTTTATCGATAATTTGGAAATTGAAGCAAAATGTTTTTTGCTTGGCTCTGTTTTCAAATTTTCCATTTTGCCTCTGATGAAAGCAGGTGGGCGGTGTTTATATTCAGGACCTGGGACCTTGTAGCTCAGGACCTCAAGCACCAACAATAATTGCATAGTATTTCTGGGAGGTATTAGGAGTGATGTGGGAAGAATGCACCGCTCTGTGCTCAATGCACCTGGGTTAGTTATTTTAGAAAAAGGACAAGAAGAACTGGCCTCTTTCCAAAAAAGCCTATATTCAAAGGGGGCTCAGCAATACGGTGCAGACGTAAACTTCATTATGTACCTGGCAGCGCATATATTTGTCTTGGAGAGAGAAGTGGTTGGAAAACTCTTAAGTTTAAAAAGATCTGGTGAAGAGGCTGTCTTCTGACATAGTTCTATATCAAGGCAAGCTTTTGCTTCACCTTGACTTAATGTGAGTCCTACATTGGAGAACAGATCCTGCTCTGAAGAAGAAACTCAGAAGATACTTTATAATAAAACAAGCTGTATACATAGAAATGAGGAAGCCATCAGGAAACTGAAGGTTATTTTTCTTGTGTATGTTTTGTTGCATGGAGGAAATCATGGCCAGATAACGAAGCCTTTCCTTTACATTTCAGCATACTTCAAAGGTGAATTAATTTGAAATCTGGGATCACTTTTCTACTACTACTTCATGTATATTATAGTGGTTAGGCAGAAACTTGGGTTAAACTCTTGGCTTGACTACTTTTAGCTATAGAATCATGAGCAATTCTGCTTTGTCATCTGTAAAATCAGAATAATAATCCTATGTACTTCATAGGTAGAGATGAAATGCAAGTTGTAAAGTATTCTGTTTACCTATTTTTAATGCTGCCATTAAATTGGTGTCCAATGAAACAGAGTTTCCAGTTCTTCATAATCATTAGTGGCAGAAGAGAAACTAGAGAGAAATAGAAAACTGTGCCTGCTTATCATGAGTCAGGAAAAACACATGCCTCCTACTTTTACATCAGCAGTCTGTTGCTTAGTGATTTACAGTGTGTGACAAAAATACATTGTTGAAACATATTTTACCAATCTGGAAATTAATCTTTTTGCAATCCATGAAGAGGGTGAGTTTTACATGTGTTCACTCCAGCCAGCTGATGACCCGACCTTCTGACCTAAAAGGACAGTCTGCTTCTAGGATATGATGGAAAAGTAGGACTGTATTTGACTAGCAAGATAATAAATGCACAGAACTTAGCACAGTGCCAGACATGGAAGAAGTACTAAAGAAATGTTTGTTCCTTTTCTTTCCTCTCTCTCAATTCTCTTTGAACCCTTAAATATGTCATGTTTCATTCTCCTTCTGTTCTGGGAATTATTTACTCACAGCTAGATTCCTGCTGGATTGTAGGTGCCTTTGAGGTCATCACTCCATATCTTATGAATTAATTATATAATCTCCCATCCGCACCTCTTTGCATGACGCTTCCCCATAATAGGTGCTCGAAAATGCTAACTATATAGTTGAAAGTAAGTGTCATTAGGATTGAGGATTATTTCCTTTGTTCATTATTATATTTCATTGAAAGAATGTAATTCACTTGTTTGAGAAAGATAACCTCAAGGAGATTCCTCAGGGGTGGCCTATTCTGGTAATTTGCAAAATTTGAGAGAAGGCTTTTGCATGTTAGCTTATCTGATAGCCTTCATGCCTCCCTTGTGTTGTTTTTCCAGTTTGGGGTGAACTTTTGTACTTCATACAACTCCTACATTCACTAGGATTGCTCTTGTCTTGATTGCAAATTAAACTCTTAAAGGGATAGTTCATACCAATGATTTTCAATGACTCCATTGTCAATGGGAGTTTGTAATTATTGCCACCATTCCAAATTTCTACAAGTGTTTGAAATGATTAGGTTGACCATTCACCGAAAAGACAATATGTAATTTTCACCCTTCTTTTTGTCTTTCAGCAGCATTTTGCAAGGAGAATGAGAAAGAAATAAATTGCTACTGTGTCTATTTGGATAGGAGCCTGCTTGTGGGAGATTCTGGGGACCTGGCTCCAACTTTAGCTTTTATTTTAGCCATTTAGAAGCATTTTCACTTGAGTCATTGAAAGGCTTTTAGAGCCTTAAAGTGTTCCAGCAGCTATGAAATCTTACTAAAGGACAAAAATTGACTTTTACTTTGAGGTATTATTATTTGTGCCGGGAAATGGGAGTGAATTGGAAAGGAGAAGAAGAACAAAAGTTTTTGGAAGGTTAAAAATTGCAATTCTTTCCCTTTCTTTCCATTTCCCCTTTCTCTCTCACACACACTTTAACTCTCTCTCTCTGTTTCTCTCTCTCTCTCTTCCCCCTTCCCTCATTCTCTCACTATCTTATTCTCTCTCTTTCTCACCCTCTCTCTCTCCTCTTTTTCTCTTTCAACCTTCTCCTTAATGTGTTACAGTAGCTGGGAAAAGGATCACTTGCACAGTATTACCTGAAGCATGGTGCATTTATGAGAATCATTATCACAGGTGAGGTGTTTATTAAACATTCCAATTTCTGACCATGACTCCAAAACTGTGAATTCACAAGAATATCCATACTAGGGAATTTTTAACAATAACCTAATTTTTTGTACTTTTTAAATGTGCTTAAAGTTTGCAAATTATTTGGGCTGGGTGGTGAGTCTTGGGGATGCAAAATCAAGGTCAATTATTCTTTTCTTTTAAAATCTTTTCTCAAGTCTTGACAATTTAACTTTACAAATGATTTGCGAAAAACTTCATTTTAAAGGAGATATTTTCTCCTCTTGTTAAATATGAAGGACAGTGGTTTGTAGTTTTGTGATAGTCCAGAAGCGGTGAGTTGGATGCCTGTGGGGCTTCCATTTACATCTGCTATAGGTAAATGGATGTGGTAGAGCAGCAACCGGCCAAACAGAACTGAGCATCGTTTAAGCCTTTATTGTGTACAACAGCATCTCCCCTGCCCTACACAACTAAGATCCTCTGTGACTGAGCAGATTGCCCTTTCCTTTAACCCTAGTGGAAAAAATAGGCTTTCTACAGCATGTAAATCACACTCCCTCTCTCTAGAATCTTACTAATGTAACTAGATTTAGTACTGATCTCCTGTTTAATATGTTTTTTAAAAAGCAGCAAGGGAATTCCAATCTAGATGGCCCAATCGATTCCTGTCATTCCACAGGGCTGTTAAAAGGTTTTATTCCAGTCTGACATCCAAGCCCATGAAATTGTTTACCCTTGATTTTTTAAAAAATCAGTTCACTGACACATTTTGACGGATGTTGTGTAATCATATCCTCTATTACCAGGTATTGTTCATGCTTCCCGAATTTGATTTTAATGTATTTTACATGTCTAAATGATCAAATAAAAGCCAATTATTTTTCAGTGAAAATTCAGCCACATATGCATCGGGGGACAACTTCCTACCTCCTGCTACAGATCCACATTTGAAAACAGCATGGCAAAGATAACCATAAAAAAGTGGATTGGAGGTGAAAATCCTTGGCCATGGGAAAGAAGGTCACCAGAGTGAGATCTAATGTCTGTCAGAATGATGTCAGGGAAGAGGAGGAAAGCTCAGAGAGCCAGATGCTGCAATGTTAAGTGACTGCAAGAAGGCTAGAAGATTTTATTGCTATGGAAAGGAGAGAAAGAGAGTGGTATCACTGAGTGGTGTGAGCTTCAGTGTACGGAAGGCAGAAAGGCCTCTCAAAGATGTCCATGGTCTGAAACCCAGCACCTGGGAATATGTTACAGATTATGGCAAAAGAGGCAGGTGGAATTAAGGTTAAGGGCCTTTAAGGTAAGAGGAGCCTAGATTATCCAGGTGAAGCCAATCTAGTCCCATGTGCCCTTAAAAGCAGAGCACTTTCTGCAGTTGCCAACAGGAGAGAGGCAGTGTAAAGGAAAGTTAGAGGGACTCAACATGGAAGAAGGATTAGACTCATTGTTAATCGACTTTAAAGATGAAGGGGCCGGCAACTAAGGAGTATGAACGCCTCTAGAAGCTGAGGATGATCTCAGCCAACAACCAGCAACTTCAACAGGGACTTCAGTCTTTCAATCACATAAGACTGAATTCTGCCAATAACCTAAATGAGCCTGAAAGCAGCCAAGGCCTGGAGATGGCAAAAATGTGTTCTCTCAGAAAGGTCTGGAGCAAGTGGTGAGTCCGATGTGAGTTAGAGGGGCCTTCTTAGCCACCAAAGTGCATAAAGATCACCCAGAGATCTGGGAACAGGGCAGATTCCAACTCAGCAGGTGGCAGGGATGGGGCTGAGACCGGATTTCCCACAGGTTCCCATGTCATGCACGGGTGTCCCTAGCTGATGGATCACACTTGGAGTGGCAAGAAATCAATGTAGGAAGGAAGCATCACCGTCTCCCCTGGTGATCTTGGATGGTGAAATGAGAGGGGCAGGTAACTAGAAGCAGTCAGAGGGCTCCTGGCTTGCCTGGTGGAAGCAGGGCTGAACAAGTTCTTTGCAGGGAGGGCTCTCTTCTCCAGAAATACCCCTTCCCAATGGTGGGCATGGGCCATTTGGGGCACAAGTACGTGTGCCTCTGTGTTGTCAGAGCACTTGTCAGAGGCTTTGATGCTTCCCCTTGCGTCCTTGTTTTCAGGAGACCGTGCAACAGGACTCCAGGAAACAGATCCTGTGGAAAGTTTCAACCCAATATCATCTGCATGCTCCAGGTGGAGGGTGCTTTGGGGTTGAGGCAGGTAGGATGTTTTTGGCAATATTCTTGTATGTGAAATAAGGCCTTACCTTTGTGTAACTAATCCTTCCCTCTGTCCTTTTCCAATCATTTCATTTTCGAAGTGCTTTCACATGTGTGAGCTCAGCTTGTTTTCACAGGTTTAAGGAACTAGGAAGGCATTTATATGCAGTCCATAGGTGTGGTGGTTTATCTTTCCATCTGAAATTAATAACTAAGCCTATCTCATGTCTCTGAGGCCTTACAACACAGGGTCTTGAATGTTTTCCTTTCCCTCTTTTTGGTATGTTTTTAATAAGGGAATAGTGTGCTGGTTACAATCTCAAAAGATAAACCTTGTGGGAAGGATCTCGTGCTCTGTTGATGTGGCTTAGTTTCCAGTTTGAGGAGCCCAAATTCAATCCCAAGTTCAAAGATGTGTGCTTGAGGCATCTTAGAAATCTTCATGGCTCTATCGACAGCTTTGAGTTTATCCAGCTGGTGTAGAGCTAAAGTAGAGGTCTGAGGAAAGACCAACCAGGCCAGAGAACTATCTCTGCCTCAGGGAACATGTAGTTTAGTTGGAAGGGTGCAGGGAAAACACCTGAATGTGATTTGGGGAGATGGATTAGGGTTTTTTATAACTTGAAAAATAGCAGAATAAAGAAAATGTAATGCAAAGGACAAGGAGAATGTGATAGCTTCTTCATGAAGGTTGCTGGCTGGTGCTGTGTCCCCTGTTTTACCGATTATTTTATTTAGGTAACAGAGCATCTACCTTAAAAGAAATTTAAGAAGAAAAGTCACTCATTGCCACCATGCTGGCATATTTTCTACTTTTTGCTATGGTGTTTTCCCAGTCTTTATCTGTATCTATGCCAGTTGCTCTCATAGTAGCTTTCTATATCTATTCTGTTTTTAAAAATTTAATGACATCATTTTTGCTGCACTTCAGTCTCTGTATCATTTCTAATTACAACATTATGTTCTATTATATACTTATGTGAATTCTTCTCTTTTATTTCAATTACACATTGTTTTGACTCTATGATGCCATTGCAATGAACATTTTTAAAACAATTATGGCATTTTACAAAATTGTTTCCTTCAGCT
Organism: Arctocebus calabarensis; assembly: GCA_963573935.1. NCBI lineage: Eukaryota > Metazoa > Chordata > Mammalia > Primates > Lorisidae > Arctocebus > Arctocebus calabarensis. The sequence continues at coordinate 1,589 of CAUYON010086272.1, read as the reverse complement.
ATATTCCCAACCGTTGAACTATTGGATCCAAAGGGGTGACACTTTTAAGGACATAATACCACATTTCCAAACGGTTGAGCTAACAAAAATAATGCTGCTAGCAATAAACCAGTTTTCCAGGTTTGTTCAATTTGGGTTTTAGAATTAAATCATACTTATTTGCTATTGTTTTGATAGAAAAGGATTAAAATCATTATATTAAGTTCTATTTAATAAAAAAAGAACTTACACATGTTAAATACACCCCCCAAAATTAGTTCTTTTTCCAGATGGATTTTGATTAATATCACTGCATATCTATATCCCTAAATTTGTTTGAAACTTCTTGTAAAAGACTTGATAATTTTGTCAAACACATCCCTGTTATGTCCTTCATATTTTACATATTTTCTTATAAGTGAGAATGGGACATCTTTCTAGTTAACCAATGTCAAGATTGTGAAGAATGTTGAGTCTTATTTTCCAATTTCTACAATACTGCTTTTCACAATTTAAATTTTTAATTGACAAGAATTGTATATATTCAAGGTGTATGATGATTTGATAAATGTATGCATTGTGTAATGTTTACCCTAATCAACATTAATACATCCCTAACCACCTATAGTTATTTGTGCATGTGAGGAGGCATAACGATATTTAAAATCTCTCATCAAATTTAAGTAAACAGTGCAGTATTATTAACTATAATCACCACGTTGTACATTAGATCTTGCTCATAACTGCAAGTTTGTATTCTCTGACCCAACATCACCCCCTTCCCCTACCTTCTGGCTCCTGGCAACCTCTGTTCTTTCTCAGCTTTTGTGAGTCCAATTTTTAGATCCCACATGTAAGTGAGATTATGAAGTATTTGTCTTTCTGTGTCCGGCTTATTTTACTTAGGGTAACATCCTCTAGCTTCATCTGTGTTGTTGTAAATGAGGATTTTTTTCAAGGCTGCATAATATTCCTCAGTGTATGTATGTGTGTATACAGCATGTTTTCTTTCCCCATTCATTCTGCAATGGACCTTTAGGTTGTTTACAGGTCTATATTATTGGGAGTAATGTTGCAGTGAATGTGGGGGTGCAGATATCATGTTGAGATACTGATTTCATTGTCTTCGGATATATGAGTATGTCCCAAGTTGGATTGCCAGATCATAAGATGGTTCTATTTGTAATTTTTTGAAGAATCTCTATTTTTCATAAAGGATCTATCAGTTTACATTTCCATCTGGACAAGAGTTGCTTTCAGCAGTTTGTCAATGATGTTTTGCATTTCAAAGATTAGGGTTGTAGAGGAATGGACACCATGCTTGCAAAGGACAGTTACTGATTCTTATCATATTAAAAGGAAATGCTGAGAACAGGACAGTCTCCTGGCAAGGCTAGACACATTTTGTGACTCGGGGGCAATCCCCCAAGTAACTCAGTGTTCCCAAATGAGATACGGTCGGGTACTTGCTAGTAAGCATGTGTTAAACATTGATGCTTAGTAGTTCTACATGAGGGTTGTGCGGAAGAACACGCGAGGAGAGCATGTGACAATCCTTAGCAGGCAGCCCTCATATGTAATTACCTGACCTGAGATAAGGGAAAGGTAGA
>CAUYON010086269.1:0-21339 GCA_963573935.1 Arctocebus calabarensis | reverse complement strand
CAGCTACTAGGGAGGCTGAGGCAAGAGAATCGCTTAAGCCCAAGAGCTGGAGGTTGCTGTGAGCAGTGTGATGCCACGGCACTCTACCCAGGGCGATAAAGTGAGACTCTGTCTCTACAAAAAAAAAAAAAAAAAAAAGAAAGGAAGAAATTTGCTAAAATTTAGGACACCAAGGGTAATAGAATGACTGCTTTGATGCCCATTCCAGAAAGAGTACAGAACTTGTTTTGAAGGGTGGACTAGTCATTGCTTCCCAAGGGAAGGATTTCAAAGGTGACTATAGCAAAGAGGTATACAGCACTTTTTCTAGGCTGACATCATGAACTTAATTGTTAGATTCCGCATAAAGCAATCACAGTGCCCTTGCAATAATTTCCCACGTCTCTATATCTATTTTGCCTGGTGACCACCATCATACCCAGTTGCAAACTGACCATTGTTGCAAAATTTTCTTTGCAATCTGCCAATTTGGGAATGCCATATTTCAGTTTTAGAGGATTGTATATATAGCCTTAAAATTTTTCAATCCATCATCTTATATACCTTTGAATATACTGCCTAATTACTTTCCAAAATCACATGAGTACATATTGACTTACTGCGAATACTGCTTTAGTGGTATTTATAGTTTATTTAAGTAATGTTATTCTTGATGCTTCATAATGTTTTATTGTACTTAAAATTGAATTCTTTGATCTTATTTAAAAATTATTTGCAGATATGAGCCAAATGTAAGTGTGTTTTTCTTTTGAACTACATAGTACCTCCCATGGGAATGACCATTTTGGCAAGTCAATCTGGTGACCTCATTTAAGTGTATTTATTTCACTATTATTTATTGTCCCCCAGCTATGTGCCAGATGCTGTATTGGGTGAGGGCTACATTTGTCTCTAAAGTCATAAAATTCTACCAAAGCACTCAGAAGCAAGAAGAAATTTATTAATGTCATGACATATGAAAGAAAATATTTAAAAGTTTTGTGCATAATGAAGTCTATGCTAAATAAAAATGCATGCTAAGTTGATTGCATTTTTGATTTTGAATTTCTACTTTTTAGCTATGTATTAGTCTTTTCAGGTTGCTATAGGAAAATACCCACAGCATGGATTATAAACAATAGATATTTTTTTCTCATAAATTTGGAGGCTGAAAAATCCAAAATCAAGACATTTGCAGATTTGGTGTCTGATGAGTCACCCCTTTCTGGTTAATAGATGGTTATCTTCTAAAAGTTCTGACATGGTAGAGGAATCCAGAAAGTGAGTTCTCTCAGGTCACTTTTTATAGCACATTTATCCTATTTATGGGGACTTTAAGATCATGAACCAATCACACAGCAAAGGCCTCACCTCCCCAAAACCATCACGTTGAAGATTAAGATTTCAATACATAAATGTGGGAGTGGGTTCACAAACATTCTGTCTACAGGAGTTACTGATAAAAATTGATACAGAAGAGAAAAAGGCAACATTCACAAAATCAAAAAGTAGCAAAAAAGGAATCCAATCGAATTTTGATGAAAATTAGAAAATACAGGAAATTGCTCATCTCTCAAAACCTTTATTATTCTGACTCACCATACATTTATACAAGATCATTTTAGTTTAGAATTTCTCCATCTTAAAAAACAAATATTTGTGCCAGCATATTTTTAACTTTCTGAATATTTTAAATACTTTTGGCTCAAAATACCTTGGCATTTATCAGAATGAATACATTATTGTATTACAAATAGACAGATATATTTACTTTATTTCCAAATTGTATACTATACTTAGTTGTCAAATTTCAGGAAATGCAATAGGGAAACCAGGATGTGCCATTGATGTAATTGAAATTAAGGTGTAAAAACAAAACTGAGTATGAAATACTCTCTTGCCATTGATTCAATATAAAAGACTATAAGGGGAATGAACAGTAAAAATATGTGATTATAAGAGGCATAAATTGATCTTTGTTTTACTTAACACAGCAATATGATCGACCAGTTTATACAAAAGTATAGTTATGCTCTTAAAACCACAGTTTGATGCAGTGATTAAATAATACGTCTGTTAACATATACAGCAGGGGTAGCTCAGTCCACACTGTAATAAAAGGATTACTATGATCACATTAGGTAAAAGTACAATTTCTGTTTCTAAGGCTTTTTAAACATTGTAATTTGTAGGAAAATATAATAAATGATGACCCACTGATTTCTGTGCAATATTTTCTGCTTTATGCTACAGAAATAAAACACAAGTGTCTTATGACAAGCTCCTCATATCAGTAATACCTTGAAAAATGAATTGCAATAACTTTCATTTTTTTCTCTAAGAATATTTTATTTTAAAACTCCTCTGTCTATGCATGTATATTGCATAGCAACATTACAGGTAACAGAAGAAATAAACAAATGAAAGAAACTTTACTAAAAAATAAAGGTTGGGGACCACCAACCAATCACAGCAAGCTTCAAACTGTGACATTCATTGTAAATGGCAGTAAAACATTAAGCATTCTGTGGTAACATTATTGTTTAATCTTCCAATTAAATGGTAGCATTTCTGAGAGGCTTAAACAAAGTAGTTCCCAAAAAGGAAGTATTTCTTTCTGACCAGACAGGTTTAAGGGTTTCTGAGTTCTAAATACATTTCTAAGAGGATTCTATTCACCAGCTTTGCATTTCACTATCTGCAATATTGCAATGGTATATCTTATATTTTCATTATTGTTTTGAAGGAAAGAGAACAGGCCTGCTTCTGCTCGTGGCTATATGGCTATGGTTATTTCTTTGTTGTCTTGAAATATAAAACTCTGAGTGACTGTCAACTTCCTTCTGCCTTTTATATGTTAAAGCAAATGCCACTTCTTTTTGCTTTATTCCAAATTAAAGTTTTTATTTTGTGCTACCTTAAAAGCACAGCATGAAACAGGATGAGGGTACTGGTAGCATGTGTGGTAGGGAGAGACAGGAAACATGGTACTTCCAGTGAATAAGAGTTTGGGAACGAAGATGAAGCCTAGTACGGGAGGAAAGGCAGTCTGTAACTGAATGTCAGTTGTCCAGGACAGCTGAGAATCATGTGCCTTCCAGAATTGTCTGTCCAAAGGAAGTTTATTTGAGACATTTATCCCTGGACTCCCACTCACCAGGGGTTTTGGTGGGTGGGGGATGTATTTAAATTTGTTATTAGCCTTTTGCCGAGTCACCTTATAAAACTCTCTACTTGATTCTGTCAATTTATCGGTAGGATTAAACTTGATATACTGTTGGGATAGTCCGAAAGTTTGTGACCCCATACCCTTCCCGTTCAAATATTGAAACCTAATCTCTAATGGCAATGGTACTACAAAAAAGAGGTAAGGCCTTTGGGGGATGTTTAGGTCATGAGGAATCCACCCTTGTGAATGGAATTGCTACCCTTAAAAAAGACTCCCAGAAACCTGTTTACTATTATGCCTCATGAAGACACAGCCAGAAGATAACATTAACGAAGCAGAAAGCCTGCCTTCAACAGACACCGAATCTGCTGGCACTTCCATCTGGTGCCTCTCAACCTACAAACAGTGAACAATAAATGTCTGCAGTTTAAAGCACCCAGGCCAAGGTCACTTGCAGCCTAATTGGGCAACTACAACTATTACGACAACTGTGAACAGTAAGTTTTATTCTTTCTTTTTAAAAAAGTTTTCTTGAATGAATTTTAAAACTACCTGTACTATGTTGCATAGAAATCGAGAACGAATATCTGTTTATTACGTTCCACTTCAGAAAACAGACTTTCAACATAGCACTAGTAAATAAAATGTGTTTGATAAGTGATTTATAGATAATCTTTATTGAATTAGTTATCTAATATGCTTTTATCTAATAATTAGATAGTATCTAATTATCCAGCACAGATTTTGAATTTTACCAGGTGTATTTCTGCATTATTTGACATCTATAAAAAATATTATGTTTGTATTCCATATTATTTTTGGCATTTTGATTGTTAATTTTATAGCATTTTGATTATTTTAACATAAATTCAACTCTTATTAATATTTATATTATTATTTGTAGTATTTTGATTATTTTTAAAATAAATTCAACTCGGAAATAAAATATATTTTTTCACTTTATATTATCTTCTGAAACATTGGTGAATTCAAGTTGTTAATTTTACTTAAAATATTAAATTTTACTTTCATGACCAAAAGAATGCATATGCATTTACATTTAGAACTGCTCCATTCATGACAGAAATTTGGTATAAGTTTACATTCTTTTGCTCTTCTTGTAAGGCTGTAGTATTAATAGTATGATAGCATGGTAGAAGATCTTGAAATGTTTCCCTTTCTCTCATTCTCTGAAGAAGTTTTCGTAACAGTGATATTAGTGCTTTTTGAAAAGATTGTAGAAATTCATAGATGAATTTTCTTTCAGAGTATATTTTCTTACAGATTATTGAATCAATATATATAATGACTATGGGATTATTTATATTTCTAAATCTTCTTGAATGACTTTTAAAAATCTTGTTTCCCAATAAATCATCCATATCATACAATGAAAAAATATTGACATCAATACATTGTACTCTGATTACCTTTCAAGATTTGATGGATAAAATTATTTTTCAAAATTTTTGCTAGCTATAAATTATAGCTTCTATCATAATTTTTAAAAACAAACTTTCTAGAGATACAAGTATTTTATTAATCATTTTCAAAGAGAAAACTTCTAACATTGTTGGGTTCCTCTTTCATATAATTTATTTCTAAATCATGGCTTTTTTATGTTATGTTTTTACTATTTCCACTTTGTGTCTGTCAGAGTCAGTATGCTTTACTTCTCATGACTGTTTAAGGAATTGATTGACAATCTCTCGTCACTTCTAATGAATGCATTTTAACTATAAATTTCTCTTTGAAATTGTTTTAGTTGCATCTACTAATTCCATAATATTTTCATTATGAATTAGGCAAAAATACACTCAAATTTAGATTTAGATTGACTCTTTAACTTATATGTGTACTACTTGAATATAAAATTACTTGTAAATACCAATAATATGTGTGATTTTAGTTATTTTTGTTATTATTATGAATTACTAATTTACAGTTTAATAGAGATAATGCACTTTAAATTTACTATTTAAAATTTTATCAAGACTTTATTTCTGGCCAATTTGAGTAAGTTTTGGCTGTATATATTCTTTTGATTGACTGTTTCACCTGAACTTGAAAATAAAATATTCTATTGTTGTTCTTATAAGGCTTTATATGTAAAAATAAAGTTAGGTTTTTCAATCATATTGTCAATTCTCTTATTTCTCTACTGATTTTAAAGTCTAATTTTTCTACAATATATTTAGAGAAGTGTTTTTAAAATCTGCAGTATATTTATAGCTATGTCACTTCTCTTACAGTGGTATGAAGTAAATAATATATATTTTTCTTGGAATTTGACATTTATAATTATGAAAGTAGCATTTTTGTCTCTCTTAACACATCTTGACTAATTTCATATTTAATACAGTATTCATTTGCTCTATTGTCATGCTTTAATTTTCCTCATGTGGTGTATCTTATTATTTCACTTGAATACTCTATATAGTTATAGTTACAATGCATATCTAAGTCTGTGAAATATGAAGTGGTGGGGATAGCATCAAATCTATAAATTGCCTTGGGTAGTATGGACATTTTAACAATTTTAATTTTACTGATCCGTGACCATGATGTATTTTTCTATTTGTTTGTTTTGGTTAGACTTTTTTCCTTCCTAGTACTCTTTCTAGCTATCTTTTATCTCCTTGGTTAAGTATATTGCTGGACATATTATTTTCTGTGTAGTTATTGTGAATGCTACTGTGTCTTTAATTTTATATTTGCTGTTATTCATGTATAGGAATGCTACTGATCGTAACCCAGGAACCACCTGTAGTTTTATTTCACTGTGGCCTAAGAGATACATGATTCTATTTCAAATTTTTTGTATTTGTTGGTACACATGGTTTAAATGTGATTAATCCTGGAGAATATCCCATGTGCTGAGGAAAAAAATGCACATTCAGTTGTTCTGGGGTAAAATTATCTGTAAATGTTTGCTAGGCCCAGGCAGCGCCTGTGCCTTAGTGAGTAGGGCGCCGGCCCCATATACTGAGGGTGGCAGGTTCAAACTCGGCCCCGGCCAAACTGTAACAAAAAAACAGCCAGATGTGGTGGCGGGCTCCTCTGCTTCCTGCTACTCAGGAGGCTGAGGCAAGAGAATTGCCTGAGTGCAGGAAATGGAGGTTGCTGTGAGCTGTGTGACGCCACAACACTCTACCAAGGGGAACAAAGTGAGACTCTGTCTCTACAAAAAAAAAAGTTTGCTAGATCCATTTGTTCTGGAGCCCATATAAGCCTAATGTTTCTTTGTTATTTTCTGCTTGGACAATCTGTCCAGTTCTGTCAGTGCAGTGTTCAAATCTCTGGCCATTATGTTACTATTATTTATGACTTTGCTTAGCTCCAGCATGGTTTGCTTTGTGAATCTGGGCACTCCTATGATAGATAGGTCTGTAAGTATTTAGAATTGTCGTTTCTTCCCATTGAATCATTCCCTTTACCATTATATAATAACTGTCTTTGTCTTTCCATGCTATTATTGATTAGAAGTCAATTTGAATTGATAATGGTTTTAACTACTATCTTTTGATTGCCATTTACACAAAATATTTTCTTCTGTCCCTTCACCTTGACTATGTATGGGTCCTGTGGTTTAGATGTGTTTCTTGGAGATATGGAGATAGCAGATGATTCCTTGTATTTTTTCATACATTCATCCAGCCTGTGTCTCTCAAGTGGGCCCTCAGACTGTACAGGTTGATTGATAAAAATAATAGATGGGATGCTATTCAGTTCATCCAGTTGGGTTGGACTTTATTGCTTTTTTTCTCTTTTACATTTTGAGCCATTGTTTGATATGTAAGAAATGCCTGGTACTCATTGCCTCAAAGCCCTGGTAGACAGATTACAAGGAATTTCTTTTCTTGGGGGGCATTGCTGGAAGATAGAGAAAGAAAGGAACATATTAGAATCTGGAGGCAAAATCAGTAAGCAAAGCATTATGCCTTCTAAAACCCAGGAAGTCCTTTGGGGGACAATGCACCCTTTATACATGTTCAAGACATATTTGAAATTGGTACTGTGTCCTTAAAAAGTTTGGGAAGTGGACTGTCAGCGGCAGGTCCCCCACAGCCTGCGAAATGCTCAGGGAGTGACCCTGACCACTTCTCCTTAACAACATTGCTTTCACCTGCCAAAAGTCACATAGCCCACACCTACTTTTCTCTATATCAGCCAACACACAGTTTTTCCTGTTAAAAGTTTGTCTTTAACTCATGTGTTAAGATTTACGCAATCTTAAGTTACTGTATAAATAAAGCTGCTTCCACAGTCCAGGAGCTGGCTGCGGTCAGCCCTCCCCACGCCATCCTATCTCTCGGCTCTCGTCTTTCTTTGTGTCCTTCTCCTTGTCTTTCCTGGCTTTGTATTTCTTCACATCCCACCCTTCCACTCAGCTCAAGTGTCCCTCCTCAAGCTGGGTCACAAGAGGTCTCTCTCTTGCGCTGGTATGCGGCAAAAATGTGCCAAGAAGGTGGAGATATTTTAAGAATGAAAGCAATCTCTTATACATGAAAGACAGAGACTTATTTTACTCACCTAGTTGTATGTAGCCAGTTGAAATATGAACCAGGCAGTATGAATTTAGTTCTAGTGATCCGAACAGGATTATTTCCCCAGTGTGGAGAGGGAATAAAAATAGACTAAGTGTCTTATCTCCCAGACAAATCAAGTTAGTCTGTGCCAGCTTTGTCTCTGTACCATATTGCATTTAGGTGGGTGTCTTTTGTGCTGAATTGTAACCAGAAAAGAGCCTGCAGTAGCCAAAGTAATCTTAAGCAAAAAGAACGAACCTGGTAGAATCATATTACCAGACTTCCAACTGTACTACAAGGCCATATTAACCAAAACAGCATTGTATTAGCACAAAATTAGACACATACACCAATGAAACAGAATGAAGGACACAGATATAAAACCATCCACATACACCCAACTTATCTTTTTTTTTTTTTTTTTTTTTTAGACAGAGCCTCAAGCTCTCACCCTGGACAGAGTGCTGTGGCATCACAGCTCACAGCAACTTCCAATTCCTAGGCTCAAGCGAGTCTCTTGCCTCCACCTCCCAAGTAGCTGGGACCACAAGTGCCCGCCACAACACCTGGCCATTTTTTGGTTGCAGCCATCATTGTTGTTTGGCAGGCCCAGGATGGATTCGAACCCGCCAGCTCAGGTGTACGTGGCTGGCACCTTAGCCTTTTGAGCCACAGGTGCCAAGCCCATCCAACTAATCTTTGAAAAAGAAGACAGCAATATACACTGGGGAAAAGAACCCCTATTTAATAATGGTGTTGAGAAAATTAGATTATCATATGCAGAAAAATGAATGAGGATCCATATATCTCCCCAGTCACAAAAATTAATTAAAGATGACTAAGAGGCTTAAATGGAAGGCACAAAACTATAAGAACTCAAAAAGAAAATAGTGGAAACCTCTTCTAGATATCAGCCATGGGAAATAATCTATGTAGAACATCCCATTGCAATAAACAGCAGCACCTGCTGCAACAACAACAAACAAAAGGATTAGATTAAGTTAAAAAATCTACACGGTTAAGAACAAAAGACAACCTACAGAATAGAAGAAAATATTCACAAGTTATACATCTGATAAAAGACCGATAGAATCTACAAAGAACTAAAGTTACCAAGAAAAAAGTAAGCAACACCATTAAAATCAAGCAAAAGACATTCACAGAACCTTTTCAACAGAAGATAGACAAATGGCCAATAAATATATTTAAAAAATGCTCAACATCACTCATCATCATCAGTGAAATACAAGTTAAAACCACGATGAGATATCACCTTCCCCCTGTTAGAATGGCTTTTATTAAATAATCCAAAAATATTAGATGCTGGAGTGGATGCAGAGAGAAAGAAGTACTTGTATACTGTTGCTGGGACTGCAAATTAGTACTACCTCTATGAAAAATAGAATTTTCTGGAGAGTTTAGTTTTTCAAGGACAGTCCTCAAAAACCTAAAAGTATCCTTAACATTCAATCCAGCAATCCCATTAGTGGTCATTTACTCAAATGAAGCCATTTTATCACAAAGACACCTGCATGTGAATAATTATTGCAGCATATTTCACAATATCGAAGGAATTTAATCAACCCAAGTGCACACCAGTTCATGAGGAGATATTTGTGCCCTGGAATAATATACAGCCATTAATAAGAATGATTTAATGTCTTTTTGCAGCAATTTGGATAGAACTGGAGACCATTACCCTAAGTGAACCATCTTAAGAATAGAAAAACAAATATCATGTGCATTCTCTATTATTTGGGAACTGGCCCATGAGCACATGTGCACAGAAGGAAGTAAAACTCAGCAGAAATCAAGCAGGGAGGAGGAGGGGGGAGGGAATGGGTGAAAACCTGCCTTAAAGGTACAGTGAACACCATTTGGGAGTTTGGCACACTATTTCCCAGACTCAAACCTAAGAAAATTGATACATAGAACCCAAAACACTTATGCCTCCATAATATTTTGAAATTAAAAAAGAATAAAATGTACATCTTATAAGCAATATGTAGTTGTTATTGTAGCATGGTTGTTATAGTATAGTTACAGTTCAGTTGTTATAATTTTTTTATTATTTTTCATTGAAATTTCTTTATAATTTGTATTTAAAGGTATGCTTTGTGGTTAAATCTATCATCATACGTTCTTTTTCTTTTTTCTATTTGTTCTTTGATTTTTGATCTTTTTAAGATGAACCAAATGCTTATTATTTTATTTTCCCCGTTATCAATTTTAGAGCTACAATTTAAATCATTTTAACGTTTATTATGATTACGCCTATATATTTAAATGGTTTCAATCTATCCAAAATCAATACTTCTTTATTGCTAAGAATCACATGGACCTAAGATCTTTTAGGAAACGCAACTCTTAAATTCCATTTACTTTATTCTATCTGTCCACTACTGTTAATGAATATCTTAAATTATATGAGTATTACAATTGCTGCAATCCATTTGTATTTATTTTTTCACACTCAATATTTATTTTTATTTGCCAACTTATGTACCTCTTTAACTGCTCATTTCTTTCTCCATTTCTACTCTTCCTTGTAGTTCCACATAGAATTGTTACCATTTTTCTGGAAGAATGCTGGATATAATTATTTTAATGCATACATTGCTAGTAATTTCTCCCCAAATTTTGTCATTACTTTAGGCTAAAAATGTAAATTTATTTTACTTTAATGTACTTGGATATACTTTCTGATTGTAGATTGGACATTGTTTTTTCAGTTATATAAAGATGTCATTTGATTAACTTGTAACCCTCATTGTAGCTTAGTAGTTTCTGGACAAACATATGTTTACATAAATAATGCTGACTTACTTGGATCTTTAATCTATTGCTAGGCTTGAAAATATTTCCCGTTTTTGCATTCTTCTAAAGGATTTCAAAGAAAATTATAAAATGTTTACTTGGGTCTTTACTTCCTGCGGTTCCCCAACTGCCAATTCTGTAACCTCTGAATCTTTACATTTGATATTTCTGCTCACATTTTTAATCATCCCCTGGTTATATACATATGTGTATAGATACATTTATATGTATGTTTGTATCTATTTATATAAATACCACTAATGTAAGCATATCTCCCCAAGGAAGGCATGCACTTCGTTCAAACTCAATTATTTCTAATTTTCTGCTCTATTAAGATCTTGGCTTCCTCAACTAACCACTTTCAAACTTTGGACTTCAATGCCAAACTCTCCAACTTAGTTACAATGATGTAAATCTCAGCCTGCTGCTTCTCAGCCTCAACCTTCCCTGCTCTTTGTGTTAACTTTTCCTTTCTTGACAGGCTCTTGGACATTCAAGTTCTAACTGTCTTGACTGCTCTCGGCAATCAAGAGAGAGTTTCAGGTGTTAGGTAATTTTTCAGACTTTAGGCTTTAAGTGTAATACTCACTTCTCTGTCATGTCCAGAACCAGAAGTTTGAGGTATTTTCTTCATTTAGTCTATTTCTGTTGGCACCTATCATAGTGTGTGACATATGTCATTGTTCAATATATATTAGATAAATGAAATATTGTATGAAACACTTTGACATTGTTACTCCTCAAAACTACATATGAATGGCAAGCACATAAAATGGTAAATCCATCGTTATCTTAAAGAAATGTCTGAAATCTTTATCTTAAAGAAACAGCTGAAAATTTTAAATCTTATACAGAACTGGTTGCTGTAGATAATCTGAACATAGAGTAAGTAAGACAATTAATAAACATAATATATTGATATAAATACATTGACAGACTTATCAAAGAATTATCTTTGAACACTAAAGATGAAGAGTTGGAATTATACTATACTGGAGTGTTTGAGAAAGCTTCCTTGAGGTCCAACCTTCCTTAAGATTGAAAGGAAATTAAAAATCCAAGTGAAATAAGGAAAAAAAAAAAGCTTATTGCAGACAAGAGGAATAAGAGCTCCAAAAAGCTTATTACAGACAAGAGGAATAGTACATCCAAAGTACCAAAGGTATGAAAGTAAATCTGAAACATGACAAAGCAGCATACCTAAGGGCATAACGGGTCCCGTTAAATATTATCCAGATAAAGAAATGATAAAAGTTAAAAGTATAAATCTTTGACATTTGTTAATTCTATAGTAATCAACTCCTAGATATGAATAGCCTCAAGAATTCCTCTAGTAAATTATGGAAGATACCAGGATAGACTACATAGAAGAACAGGGTGCTGAGGAATAAGAATTCCAGCTCATGTGATAAAAACGAACAAACAAACAAAAAAAACTGCTATGCCTTCTACAAAATATTTCCTTGTTCCACTCTTTTAGGACTATATCCTGCATCAGAGTAATCATTGTTTTGCTAAACACAGAAACAATTATTTTGTATAAAATAGAAATTCTATATAAAAACCTAACACTTACTTGAGACTGTATATATGGTCTGGTTTCTGTATTTGTTTAGTAGTAAAATGGTTTAAATTATAAATTCCGTTTAATTTTTTGGCAATGGAACTATTGGTGTGTTGTCTACAAATAAAATGCAGACAGAACAAGATTTGCCTTGCAGAGAATTGCTCGATTTACTTAGAATACACAGTCATGTATCATTTAACGAAGGGGATATTTATCAAGAAATATGTTATTAAGTGATTTCATAGCTGTATAAACATCCTGGAGGATGCTACATAAAATAAGGTGCTATTGCCTACAAAACCAGGGCTACAAATGGTGCAGCCTGCTGCTCCTTGGCTACAAATCTGTACAACATATTACTCCACTGAATATTATAGCCAATGTAACACAATGGCATGTATTTGTGTATGTAAACATAAATAAACATAGAAAACTATGGTGTTATTATCTTATGGGGCCACCATAATATATGCATTCCCCATTGGATGAACAATGTTATGTGGCACATTAGGGATTCCCACAGTTCACAGTGCCAGGAAAACTGTAGGCACTCATTAAATTGTCGTTAACTACATACAAATGTACCTAAAGGGAATGGTTATAATCATCACTTTATCAATAATATTTAGGTACATCTTCTTCAAGAAGTCTTCATTTAAATGATATAAGGTGTAAAAGTTCTCAGGCCCTCACTAACAGTTTCAGACTCCTCAGTATAAAGTTTTGCTTAATATCTTACTGCCCTTCACTGGTAAAATCTAGAAAGTGAATTATTATAAACTAATAAAGATATAATTTTTTACAAAAACATATAATACCTAAACACGGAAATGCCTTTTCAGTTTTGAAAAGCAACGTGTAGAAACTTAAAGACCAAATTTAAAAAAAAAAATGAGCCTAATAAATGTCATTTTAAACTTGTGATTCAAAACTATCATTGAAGAATTAGAATTACCGGCTCAGTACCTGTGACTCAACGGGCTAAGGCGCCAGCCATGTACACCTGAGCTGGCAGATTCGCATCCAGCCTAGGCCCACCAAACAACAATGACGACCAAAACATGGCCGGGCATTGTGGCCGGTGCCTGTAGTCCCAGCTACTTGGGAGGCAGAGGCCAGAGACTTGCTTGAGCCCAGGAATTGGAGGTTGCTGTGAGCTGTGATGCCATGGCGCTCTATCCAGGGTGAGGCTCTGTCTCCAACAACAAAAAAAAAGAATTAGAATTACCTTAGAACAGGGTGTCTAAGGACTAATACAAAAAGAAATACATTTAATTGCCAATATGTTACAAATGAGTATCATTTTACTACTTTACATGTTGCCCTATTTTAACATCTTTTTTAAAAAAAGACATGTTTTAAGTGCTTAATTGTTGATATGTTTCATCCTTTTATTTTAACTTCTTGATATATTCAGATCCAAAAATACATTACTTGGAGAACATGATGGCCCAGATGAATGCAATGACTAGATTTAAAGGATAAGGACCAGTATACAGACCTTTAAAAATCAAAATAGTGGGCTACTGCAAACTTTAAACCCACACCAATTGTTCAAACTCAGACTGTGCTTGATATACAAACATGTACTAAGTCTCATAAATAAGAGACTTTCGTAAATGGCCCTGCAGAATTTTGTACTAACTTGTACAATAATATTTTTATTATAAATTACTTGTATATTGCTAAAGCTAAGGACAAAGCTGAACCTAAGAGAAAATTATACTTCTTTGGAGGATAATCTATAAGGTTAACATTTTATTATTTAAAAATATATATATACATTTCATCTGTTTAAAAAATGTTTTGGTCCTTTTACTACAACATTAAATTCCAATTAATATTGGAATTTAGATATTTTCAAATCTTTCTTTATGTCACTAAGTTTTTTTTCCCTTTTATTGGAATTTAGATATTTTCAAATCTTTCTGTATGTCACTAATAAGTTTTTTTCCCTTTTATTTAGTCATATATACATAGATCATGAATATATACATAGATATATATTTCCCTTATATTAAGTCTATATACATAGATCATGAAATGAATTTATGCATTTGTGGGGTACACTGTGTTAATTTTTCATACAACTTGGTGTGCTTAAGTCAAACTAATCAACATAGCTTTCACCTCATTTACTTAATTATTGTTTTAAGACATTTATATTCTGTTCTTGATAGATGTGACTTGTACCCTTGGAATATGCTCCATAGGTGAGGTCCCACAATTTTCCCTCCCTCTATCGAACTTCCCACCCCCTCCCATCCCCTCCATTTCTATCCTTCATCCTGGGCTATAGTTGTCAACTATCTTTCATAAGAAAGTGTGATAAATTATAAATTGGTTACATAAAAGTACTGAGTACATTGAATACTTTTCTTCCCTTCTTGAGATACTTTACTAAGAAAAATGTGTTCAAGCTTCATCCATGTAAACATGAAAGAGATAAAGTCACCATCATTTTTTAAGGCTGCATAGTATTCCATGGTATACATATACCACCATTTATTAATCCATTCATGGGTCAATGGGCACTTGGGTTTCTTCCATGACTTGGTAATTATGAATAGAGATGCAATGAACAATGTGGTGCAAAGATCTTTGTTGAAAAGTGATTTTTGGTCTTCCGGATATACACCTAGTAGATGAATTGCAGGATCAAACGGCAGGTCTACTATTAGATCCCCAAGTGTTCTCCAAACTTCTTTCCAAAAGGAATGTATTAGCTTGCATTTCCACTAGCAGTGCAGAAGTGTTGCCTTTTCTCTACATCCATGCCAACATTTGTAGTTTGGGGATTTTGTGATGAGGGCTACTCTTACTGGAGTTAGATGATATCTCAAAGTGGTTTAAAATTATAAAAATAAATATATCAATTATTATTAAAAGAATTTTAAGGTATTAAATGATACCTTTACTTTTTACCATTTGAAATAGCATATTCCTCCGCCTATAGCAGTATAAGGATTAAAGGAAAAAAATAACTAATGATTATACCAATTCTTTATGTTCATAGTTACTTCATAAGAAAATTTCTAGGATTATCAATTATCATCTCTTTTTTGATGACACTTATATAATGTAATTTGAATCTGTTAATGTGTTCCAAATATCAGATAGAAAAGAGAGAAATGTTAAAAAATAACCTTCATTTTTAACATGAGGTAATAAGCCAAATTTTTCAAATGTTTCCCCTCTAGATTTATTTTTGACTAAAAGTCAATTTATTTTGCAAAGACTCTTGAAGTTAGTATTCATCGGTGTGCAGTGTCCAGAGGCAGAGAAGCAGTCTAATCGTGTAGACCTGCAAAATTGAGAGGAAAACCAATTTTCTCTACTCTTCTTGCATTGCTGGCTTTATTTAGTAAAGTGATCCAAATAAAATATTTGGGCTCCCAGAGTAAAACCTAATAAATAACAAAAAAATTTGTTTCAAATGGACGTTTAGTAAATTACAGAATACTAGGTAAAATAAATATGTGAGATATTTTGTGTTGGCAATGAAACAGTATGTCTCTGTCTGGCAAATAATATAAAAGAAAGTTCTTATACAACTACCAACTAGTTGACCAAGGAGAGAAATATTTTCAAAGCATATCTATTAAAAGTAACAACTGAAAGCAATGGAAGTCATTGGAAGTGTCACTTTGAGTAACTTGCTTTAGATAGACTTTTGCTTTTCTTTTTCTTTTGCTTCTAAAAAATATATACTGAAAAGGAAATATATGCCCATTCTGTTCAATGTATAAGTAAAATGTATTACTAATTTAATTTCAGGTGGAAAATTAGTTAATATTTTTAGATCTGTAGAAGGGTTGCATATGTAGTGGTTTGAGAATGGATAATAAGTAAGTATCTCAACGAATTATATATAATCCTTATTCATTATGATAGCTAACATGTATTATAAATTAATTATATCATAGGCATTTGATAGGTGCAAATATCATATTCAAAATATTTTAATTTTTTCCTTGGGGCTCATAAAATTCTACCACATGGGAATTAACAGTTATTCAAATGTTGTTGAACAGGAAATTTAACTGTAAAGAGCCTAAGTTAACTATTCTAAGGCAACCAGCCCAAAGGTGAGCTGGAATCTGGAGCATGTTTGCTTCCAGAACCAAAGTCTCATTTATTCTACATACACTCTAACATTTTAGCAGTGTGTTTTAAAGTAAATAATCCTAATGTAAGGAGAGAATTGTTATTGTGTTAGAATTCTATGTTGTAATAGCATCCAATACAGAAATATTGATAAAATGCCCAAAAGTTAATAAAGTATAAACAACTATATTTACACCATTGGAGAAATGGAAAAATGTTATATTCTTAGAATCTGTAATGGTTCCGTAATTATATTATTTTCCTTACATACATCATTTTTATAAGTCAAACTATATATCCCACTATTTAATAAATAAAATTGGATTTACGTGGCTAATGAAATATATTATTTTGGTAAATTTTATTTTCAAATACTTTAAAAGTAAAGTTGTAAGAATGGTTTCAGGAATTTCCAGGTACCCTTCAGGTAGATTTCCCAGTGTAAAAATGTAGACATATTACATTCGTTGTATCTCTCTTCCATATGCATTCATGTGTTTCTATGTGTATTTATGTTATGTATATGTCTAGTCTGATATTAAGATTCTATCCAAAACTTATCCTTTATTTTTAATAACTATTTATCATTCATGTTAGCAGTCATTACTATATCTCATCTAAAATAAATTTTAGCTATGATTATTAAATGACAGCTTTTTAAATCTTCACCATTCCCTCATTCCTGTACATGTGTTAGGTGTAATTCTACCTTAAATGAATATTTCTTCCCTCCCCTTTATATAGTTATGTACTTATTGACATAAGTATAAATACATGGTTTCTCAACATATTTATTATAATTATTTTGTACTGTATTATTATATACTTTGATAGTCAAAATGCCCCAGATTTTCCAATGAGAACCCCTTCCTACTGAGTACAGTGTTCATCTTTCACATGCCCTATAGTTTTTTAGTATAACTTGATATCTGTGGAAAAAATTAAGAATGGGATTTTTAAATTTCACCAAGTAATTTGCAGCAGGAATCAGACTAGTTTAGTTCTGTGTTGTCTATACATAAATAAATTAGGACAATTTGAATTAAAACACTTTATATATACGAACTTCAAAAACATGGCTTAAGAGGGAAAAATGCACACCATAAATGTTATTAGCTCCTCCTGGTGCTGTTGTTAGTGACAATGTCACTACTAAAATTGTAAACATTTTTCTGGTATAATTGGAACTCTAGATTTCTGAAATGTGGTCCAAATAATGTTATCATATGTGATTTAACTGCAGCTACTTTTGAATTCTTTACTGTTTTAGGGGTTTTCTTTGGTTACAAATGCCAGAGTCTGGCTATCAAAATACAGACCTTTAGAGAAATTAAATACCTTAGCATTTCTGACATCGCCTACTCATCTCCTTTAAATGCTTCTCATTTCCATTCTGTCCTGGTTTACACGACCCCATACATATACCTACTGGTATTAGTGTGACTCCCCCAAAAGCATATGCTTCAGCAAAACATGGAAGAGAAAAATCATCATCTAGCACATTTTCTAAAGCAAGAAGGAACATGAAAGATGATATGCACATGCATATTCTGAATGACACATTTAAAAGGAAAAAGGAAAATTTTAGGAAGAGATGAATTTAATAAGCTAACAGGTCCTCACAGGAGTTGTTCTGTTTACTCTATAGTATAGGCAGGTGCTTACCATGCATCTTATTTACTTATTTGATGAAGATAATAAGGGATTATGTCAGACAATCACTAGAAGGAGAAACATTCCCTTTGGAAACGCACTGTTAGAAATGATTCAAAAAGGAGGAAAAATTGAATATTCTTTCTGTGTATGGTTTCAAAAATGTCCTTCTTCACTCTTGATTTGCTTTCTGAAAAATTATGTCTTCTCAAACACTGCCACTTCTGAAACTTTTCATGACCACTATGAGTACAATGCTTTTTATAGTTACTTAAATACATAACCCATCCACGTTATTGCAATTGATAAACAGCTGTGTTATTAATGGCAGTTAATTAACTTCAAAGATGCTCAGTTTCTTCACCAGAAGAGGAGGAGAAAGGGTATGAGATATTACATTTACCTCACAAGACTTTTTTTTAGGAGTTAAAAACAGTAGGTATTGAAATAGCGAAGGACATAATAGGTGTAGTAAGAGTGCAGCATAAATTATTTCTATATAGTTACAGAACATTTATTTGTACATATAAATAAAGAATTCAAAGGCCAAGTAGCCAGAATGCAGTAACTTTAGGGAGAAAAGACAATAAAAGCAGCATTTTCAAAGGCAAAATAACATGAAAAAAGAATGAGCCATTCAAGGGACAAATGATAATGATGATGACATTGATGATATACGTCAGTACTCATAAGAACAACTGGACTGTAAGTAAGGAGATGACACATGTACAATTGTAAGGCAAAGCTTGGGTGAAATACACATACCAGAACATATACAATTTTGCATCATTTGCTATTTTTTTGTATTTATCTTGACAGCATTGGCGTAAAAAAGGAGCAAATAAATAACAGACACACAATCAATATTTCATGAGGGTAAGAAAAAAGTTGGCTCCGGATGGTGTAATGAAGTACTGCAAATTGTCTTAGAGCATCTTCATACTGAATTCAAACCTATCCTAATGACTTAATCTAAACAAATTCTACCTACAATGGCTCTATTTCCAAATGAGGTTCTAAGCGTTAGAACTTCAATGTATGATGTTGGGAGGGGGGCACAATTTAAGCCATAATGAATGGAATATTTTTAATGGTGCGTAACTAATAATTGTATCAAACAAAATTTTACTTCTTGTTTGATAATGTCCTATATTTTATATTTTTACTGTTTATTTTTAAATATCATCTTATATTTACAAGTTATAGTCCACCTTCTTTTTAAAGAGCTTCATTATAATCTTTTAGAAGATTCAGTGTTTTTTAGACAGGGGGTGGTGGCTCACACCTGTAGTCCCAGCACTCTGGGAGGCCAAGGCAGGCAGATCTCCTAAGATGACAGGTTAGAGACCAGCTTGAGTTAAAGGGAGACTACAGCTCTAAAAATAGGTGGGTCTTGCGGCTGGCACCTGTAATCCCAGCTACTTGGGAGGTCGAAGCAAGAGAATCACGTTAGAGTCTGAGACCTCAGAGGCAAAGCCCAAGAGTCTGAGGTTGCTGTAAGCTCTGAAGTCACAGCAATGTACTCGGGTGTCAAAGGGAGACGTTGTCTCAAAGAAAAAAAAAATTCAGTGTTTTATTTTAAAGACTAAGTAACAGAACAAATATATATATATTCTTCATATATTATTTTAGCTTCAATTTAATAGATATGCAAGGATTAAACTGTCCCTTGTATATTTTCTATATAAAAGATGTACATTTTGACACTCACAGCTCACATGTTTCCCTAATCCTTCCTGGTAGACGTGAAAACACACAGTGTAGATGTAAAAAAAATTAAAAGATAATAAATGTTAAGCACAACATTTAGGAAGGAGTGAGACACAAAAGAAGAGATGTCTTTGGAACTTCTTTCTGGATGAGAGAAGAGGAAGAAGAGTGGGAGGAAGCCACAGATTGATTCTGGGAGCAGAAGCTCATGATCTCAGCAAGCAGAGATCTTCATGAACCCAGTGAAGAAACGAAAAAAGCAAAAAGGGCAGATGGACACAGTTCTGGAAGGAAAAAATAAATTGACATCAAAATTTTGATTATGATTATTAAAGAATATACAGCATTTATTTCCTAATAACAAATATGGCATTATGAGCAACTAAAATATAAAAAGTGCTTAAATATTAGACAGACTGCTAAAAATAAAAATTCTGTAGAATAACTGGTAGGTAAAAGTCCTGAATGTTTATAAATATAGAGGAGAAAATAGGACAAGGAGCTGAAAACAATACATAAAAGCAGACATTTAATTATAATCCACAAACGAAAGAAGAAAATTAGAGAGAGGAAGGGTAATAATATACGTATTATATAAGTACAAACATATGTACTAAACTAACGTCCTAAGGGCTGAGATATATTCTGAATCTTCAGATTGAATGGAACCATTAAATGGCTAACATAGTTTTAAAAGGAAAGGAAAAAGCATATACTTGCACAATTATTTTAATTCTAAAATGTCAAGGCCAAGATAAAGAAAAATATTGCTCATTGTTTAGGCATATTCTGAGATGCTTATAAGATTCCATATAGTAGAAAATATTCATGCCCTTAAATAACAGAAGATAGAGATGGTGGAGTCTTTTTACCAGCAGAATCATGCCAGGGGTGTGAAATATATTTTCATAACACTAGGTAAATACGTCGTTATGACCTTTCAGAGGTGCCAACTGGAAAGCTGGGTAAGCGAAGTGTTACAGTTTGAAGATAGATGTTATGTGCCAGTAAAAGTCATGTTGCTACGCTTATGATATTCTTCAGCTTGTCATCCTTTCAGCATATGTCAGTTAAAGAATACAAGTGGTGACACCCGCAGAAATGGTTGATTTTGTTTAAGTTTTCCTCCACGAGCTATATATTCTACAATTTGACATAGTAGATAAAGAAGCTTATAAAGTTAAAGAGAAACATGTTTGACAAACAAAAAGATATTTGTATTCCATTAATATACACAGAAATTTGATTGCAGATGATGATATTTTACAGAACTAAATATCTTGCCAAAAATATGTAGTAAATCAATTGCCAAATGAGAAGAATAGAGAAACAAAAAAAACTTTCAAAATATCTTCCTATGAATTCTCCATAGCTTTGTGATTGTGTAAAAGAAAAAAAAAGGTTTAAATCTAAAATTTACTTATGAGGCTGTCAGGAGATTTGCTTTCAGCCAAGTTCTTGAGACTACTCTGGACAACATAGTAAGAGTCAGATTTCTTTAAAAAGCAAAAAACAAAAAAATCTACTAAAAATATATATGTTTTAAATTTCAAAATATTAAGGGGGTACAAATGTTTCAGGTTTCATGGATAGCTTCTATTATACGTGAGTGATGTCTGTAGAGGTACTCATCATCCAAATAGCATTCACTGTGCCCATTAGTGTTGTTGCTGGGCCCCCCCCCCCCCCCCCCCACCAAACAAAAAAAAAAATAAAAAAAGATCAAAAAATTAAATTAAATAAAAAAAAAATAAAAAAAAAAAAAAAAAAAAAAATTTATTTATAAAAATTAATATAAAAAAAAAAAA